>QANT01006652.1:0-58796 GCA_003254885.1 Purshia tridentata
CCACATCATCTTCAACACAGATCTGGTACTTGAACGTCGCCACGACCTTGGGCTTCTCTGCTTCGAAGTTGAGCTCCTCGGGTTGGAGCAACATGTCGGCGTTGGGGTTACGGTAGAACATGAACTCACGCTCTCCATCGGCGCGTAGAGTCACGAAGGCAAGCGCAGTGCGAGCGCCTTGGTCGAAGAGGATGCCTTCGCCTGAGACGCCGTTTTGCTTCAAGATGCCGGCGAGCTGGTGGCCGAAGTCGTCGTCGCCAAGTTTGCCGACAATGGCAGACTTGCCGCCCTGTTATATCTGTGGCTTTCTTCAGCTCAGGAATAGTAGGTAAAGGTCTAGGCCGATCCCCATGTTCATCACTGCAGTTCAAGTTGGAATGGAGAAGAGAGAAAGTAAACGCAAAATGCAGGGAGGGGGAGAGAGAGAGAGAGAGAAAAAAAAAAAAGGAATGTGGTTATGTTTTGTCTAGGGTTATAATTGGAATATTATTAAAAAAGAGGTCAAACTTAGTTGGATATTAGTTGACTAGGGGGTTTTGAGAGAGATTAAGTTCATAACAGGGGGTTTTGGGAGAGTTTAATATAAGCTGGAGGTTTAGGAATATTCTAGCTCTAGTTTGGGGGTTTTGACACATTTGCATTATAAGTTATATGATTTAATTGCAGACCTATCAATCATGTGTTGAGATATTATAACTGTGGTTGTCAAAATAATAACATAGAGATTTCATTTTCCCTTTTTTTTTTGAAAAAGTTAAAAGTAGTCCACATCAGTCCATAAAAGGTACTACTGAATGATTATATATAGCAGTTGGATGCATGAAGACTCTGCAAATTAATCAAAACATATGATAAATATTGCTGAAGAAGCTCACAAGTCCAGAATTTGAGTGGCTTCTTAACTTCTCTCATTCATACAAAACCAGAATAATAATATCTAATTAATTTGGAATATATATTATGTATGTATGTATGCCCTGATCTCTTTATGAGGTGATGTTAATGTAAAGCAGATAAATAATGCAATACTTCAAGTAATATATGATCTTGTAGTACTTTGTGGATCATATTAACGCACACCAACCTCTATACCCTGCAATTTTGGTGATTAAATTGATGAAATCAGCTCAATAAGTTATCATCTTTTTCCATAATTTAGCACCCATCTCCCATCTTATGCTATTCCATTGATATGATTGTTTCAGCATAAAGTGATGAGACATATACTCTGCATAAAATAAATTGAAAATCACAGGGATCATCATTTTGGCATCCTATGCTATATTCAATTGATCAATCTGATTGTACATGTACATACCCTAGTCAGTTCAACAAATAATGATTCCCAGGTTCTATAGCTGTGTCAATAGCTTTGTAAATTAGGTAAATAAAGTCCAGCTATATGCCAAAATGCAGCATATATGGGACGTGTCGATAAAGATTGGAAGTCAACTTTAACTTAAATTATATGCATCATGGAAGCGAAATTGAATTTTTCTATGAACAAGGAAAGAGAAATGAACTTGCAATTTATCAAAATAAAGCGATACTTGCCCCGGATTATATTAGCAAACCATATAGTTCTTCTGAAGTCATTTTTAGCCACTAATTAAGTTAAAAGAACTCTGTAGGTACAAACTATATATAGATTTGATTGATTCAGAAACAAAATTGTTCAAGTATAATTCCTAAATATTTAGGTTATGACTTAATAACTAGTCCTTTATATATATATATATATATATATTCCAAGTATAAATGACTTTTTGTACCACACTGAAACAGAGGTCTTCAGTTTGATCACAGTTTATATATATTCATGTAGCTGTATCAGTATGTATCTGCGATATTTCTCCTGAACTACAATATACATATATATATAATACTTCAGGTAGTGCATGCTCATCGCTTCAATACAAAAAACATTCATGCAGGTGAACATATATATGAATATAATATTGATGTATACATGAATGCGTGGCAGGAGTAGTGTTGAGCCAAATTAGCTCAGTTAAGCGTTTAGATAGTGCGATACGGAGTGCCGTAGTGCTATTTGTGACAGCACTCAAAAATGCAAGTGGACCGAATTAAGAGGAGGGGATTTTGGTTTTCAAGATCGGAAAAAGAACTGGGGGCCTATCACCTTTGGAATCCATAGACACTACATTATATATTTGATTTTGAAATTATTTAGATGTGAACCGTACCTTTTCCTTGGGTATATATATACCGTACTTTAATTTGTAGAGTGATGGTGAGTGAGTATTATATTTATCATTCCTTTAAGAATATTCTCAAATTATCGATTACATCAAGGAATGTTCCCATTGCACTCGAGTCTAGTACTACACTATCAATAAAATAAAATAAACCAAACAAAACTTTAAAACTCTATCTTACGAGTAAAACTTTTATGTATTTACTTTTATATAACGAGTCAATATATACATATTATTTCTATATCTTTCATCACGTACATAATGTACATTCATTCTCTCTTTCTCTCATCATATGACCTTGCACGTAATGAAATAAATAAACATATGAGTATACACATTCATATTATGTAAATTAAATAGCCAGCACTTGTCTGTTAAGTTAATCATGGAATTCTAAATTTGTGTCTCATATGTGGATCACAAATGATGATTCATTAAGTAAAGAACTCGCACATTAGCTACTTATTAGTTGGAATTCAAATTTGAGATACATTCATACAAGCAAGAAGAAGAAGAAGAAGAAATTGTTTTTTTTTTTTTTGTGGTGCAATGGAGGTCGAAGGCCCAAAAGCAAGAAAGACTAGGCCAGATACAGCCGTGGGCCTAGTAGCAACACAAACTTGATCTTGTTTTTAGTAATGGGCCTCCACTGGTGGGAAAAGTCCAACTAAGATGATGGCCCAAGATATGCAAGTGCAGATCTTCAATGACGAAGCCATGGCAGCATTGCCACAAAAATGAGACAAAAAATAATCAGTTGAATCAACTTGAAGCTAGCCAACCATTTTGATTAATTAAACAAGATTAAAGCACTTAATTCACAGTACTGTCAGTCAGTCATAGTGGATTAGTGGGCTTTCTTTTAATTTGTTCCACCTTTTCCCTACAGCCAAAGGTTAAGGATCATACAATTAAGATACAGAATTAATTTGTGTATAAAAATGATCTCTGTATTATTAATTAATTCACACAATTTAAATCAATTCATTAATGAAAATATGTTGGTAGCATGAATCAAATGTTTCCATGTACGAGTCATTCGAGTAGGTTCTCACAATTAAATACTGATCATGAGGAAAGCATATTATGAATCTATATTACCAGATGCAGACGAGCCATTCACGTTGCTCTGTCAGAAACTATATATAGTACTACTGTATATATATATACGTATATTAGAATTGCAAGTTGCAGTAAACTTTTAATTTTGTCTCTTTCTTGTTAATTAATTTGGCCAGCTAAGAGGTTTTTTTTTGCCATCCTTCATTCTTTGCTTATCTTAATTAGTATTTCTTGGTTTTAACATGACTACGTACTCTTCAGTCTTGTATTACAAATCCAAGAATTTAGGGTTTGATTATAAATCATAATTACAATAGATAGCTTTTTAGGAATACATGATAATCTTTGAATTTGTAGTAATATTGTACAAGATTTGGAATTAAAAGCTATAAATTAACAATGCCAAGATAAGGAGAATAATATATGTGTATAACTAATACTTACCCAGTTTGAACACTACCCTGGCTATGGCGTTTAAGATAAGGCCTCTACGTTAGTTTAAAGTATGTGAACCTAATTGACCAAAATTTAATTAACTCACCATATATATATAGCTAGCTAGCACAATTATCTTCTACAAGAACCTAGGAGGAATTTCATACAAAACGTAAACAAATTGAAACACCAAAACAAGATCACACCTAGAAACTTGTCCCTTAACATGGTCTAGCCTTTTGTTTGTATGTGGATTTTGATCGGTGGACTCATTATTATCAATGTGTAAACTAATGGTGTTTACCACCCAACTATTTGATTCTATTTATTAATACATCTATATATCATAGTTTTCTTCCCTCAATGCATGGAAAAAAGAGAAGATGCTGATTTTAATCAAGTCCTACACGTGCAATTGTTTTTCAACTCTTCCTTAAGCTCCGACTACTTCAACTCCGACTACCGAACTAATTTATCTTTTTTTGGCCAGGCAACGACCAAACTAATTAATCTTAGTGTTTTAATTTCATAATTCCATTTACATATTTAAAAGTAGCTTAATATTAGTGCATATACTAAACAAATATTCTACATCCCAAATTGAATTAGGCCAACCCAATTCAATGCTTCATTAATTTCTTTAAACTATATATTATTGAGATTGCTTGTTTATACCACAAATAAAGTTACAAGGGGCCGATCACATTGTTGGCCACGTAAAGTGCATGAGATGTACCGGCCAACTTTTACAAATACGTATGGTTTTATTAAAAATGTGGTACAAATAAGTTTTATATTTTTATACATACAATATGTACAATATTATTTTGAAATTTTAATAAAATTTTCATTTTCGATTATTATTAAGAATGTTTAATTAAACCATCACCTATAATTAACATGTCCCATGTTTTCTTAGCTAAGACTCACGGACACTAAATCTTGATTTACATGCAAAGAAGTCCATTTATTAAGAAATGATATTATCATTCTCATACTTTGGTCATAGTTTAATTACCAAATCATGTGCCGTTTAATTAAACCTTAATTAGTCGCATATACACAATGCCATCGGCTATTCGGCTTAATAGGTATATATATATATACACACTATTTTCATATATTAATTGTAGATTCCTTCCCTGTTATAGTATTCTATTGTCACATATTTACATACTATATATCTTGACGTCATGAATTACGATAATTGAGATGGTGTTGTCGGTTGACATGTATATATATGGACAAGTAGTAGATAATGTGCATTACTAAAACACACTTAATTACTAATCAAATTACTTAATTGTCAGATTAATTATGGTAAACATTGTAACGCATCATCAGGTCGGTATTCGATCGGTACAGTTAATCAGTTAATTTGGACAGTTAATTTGTCAGATTAATTAAGCTAACTATAGTTAGCCTTGACATATTTTAAGCTCACCTTCACCGACTTAATGTATTGGAGATTAATCAAGTGAGACTTAATAAAATATATCTATGTGAATTAAATAATTAAAATGAAAAAGTACATGAAGCTAGCAGATAATGTGTTTGATAATAATTATTTAATATGGGTAGGCATATAATATAAGAGATAGTACAGAGTCCAGACTACATAGCATATGCTAAGAGTATCACTATATATCTTTCTTGGAGTCTCAAAAACTGGAATCACATTACTGGATTTCGAGCAATATAATTAAACAATATTCTATTTTTTATTATTTGCTAATCATTATTTGGTCTAGTGATATATATCTAATTTCCCTTTTATTAGAAGGACAGTTGCTGATTATTAATAAAAAGAAAATATTTATTGTTTAAAATCATTAGAAATGAAAATGAGGTGAGTTTGGACCGTTTGGTGATGACCTTAATTAGGCACAGTCCTCGCTGTCCGGATCCATTGGATTGGATCCCAATTAAGGTCATGTCATGTGCTGCGAGATGCACGCTGACCCCCCACCCCAACCCATATATATATCACAAGTCTTTCTGGTTTAAGTTTAAATTCAATTGCCACCACCACACCACCATTATTTACTACATCCATCGATCCTTGCTGTTTCTTTCTTTCATCATATTACCATTTTTGTCATCTTTTTAGATACTTCAGGGGTTTCGTTGGTGGACTCACATGTAATGGGAATATAAATATCTCTTACTTTTATATCTAATTCAACATTTAATTAAATTCATAAAAAATCTTAAATTTATAGTCTCAACGACACATGATACTCACCTGACGCAACATTCACGTTAAAAATTTGACTCTCATATATAGTTTTTTTTCCTTCAAACTTTTCTCTCTCCCTCTGCATTCAGATTCCAAATCTTGACCTAGCTATGTAGCTAGCTGCATTTTAAATAAAAAAAGTAATAATAACCATACATTATTTAAGCAATTTTTCTCTTAAAATTAATAAAGAATTAGCATGTTATCATCACTATTTAATTTATAATTTAGCTAGACTTCTAACTAACTAACTTTTGCAATGCAACTAATTTCACGAACATACTCTTCTAATTTTCTAAGGTAGCAAAATGTAGGCCAGGGACCACCCGCCAGGGCTTATAATTTTATGTATACTATATATGTCGCAAGTGGAATTGTTGAATGAATCATTAGTCAAATTAATAGACCCTGTTGAGGAACCAAACTTCAGAAAATAGATTTTTAATGAAAAGGTTTTATTAATTAATTAATTAATTTATTTTATATATATATAAAGGATCAGGGCCTTCCAGATGGCCAATGAGATTGGAGTCTTCGTGCATGTATATATATATAATATTTACAACCTTTTTATGGACGAATTAATTATATTAAATAATTAATTAATTAACCAATTCTCCAGTACTAGTCTTACAACCATCAATTGGAGATGGATGAGAAGCACGTGTTTTGGAAAATCATGTTCATAGTGTCTCTATAATTCAAAATTAGTAAAATTAGATTTTTATTCTCTCATCAAACAGGGTATAATATTTCTGCATTCATGTATGATCACATTATTTGTTTTTGTTATGGATGTACTATATATATATATTAGTATATATGATAATTGAAATTAAGATTCCACTGCAAGTGCTGTGCATCAATAGATAGAGGAGCATGTCATCATCGAGAATATTATCAAAAATCATTGGAAATATACTATATATATTATATGCCCCTTCAGATGAGGGATCTTTCAAATAAACTTATTTAAGCAATCTCTTGTGGGGTTCGCTTTACATGTATTTTGATGATCGAAACTGTCAATTTTTTTTTTTCCATTAAAGAATCGTTTTTGTAAAAAATTAAGTTAATAAAAAATTATTTGACCATTGATTAAATAATCACCATTTCAAGTATTTATAAAAAATATTTTATTACTATATTTATTTGATTAAAGTTTGATAACTTAATTATTTTTTATTTGTCTAATTTTTGCAAAAACAATCTTTGAATATATGGTTTGGATTGTTAAAATACTACTGAGTACTCGGTGCACTAAGTTCAGAAAAAGAAAAAGAAAAAAAGTGCGGATGTCCTATATATATATTGTTTGATATAGTTTTCAACTAATAATGACTAATGTGTTTGAGAATTAACTCGTGGCCGGCTAGGAGCCTAGAATATATAGCAGACACGTACAAATTATGGAAACACTGTTGTACAACAATTAATAGGCAGACTTATTGATGCTTTAATTGAATGATAATATGCGATACAATAGTAATAAGTGTGACTCGGAAAATATAGAAGGGATGTAAGCGTGGAAGATGGCAAAAATCTTGCAGAAGAAGAAGGCATGTTCTTCATGGAGAATTCTTCACTTTATAATTATAAATTAGTAATATTAAGAGATTAGAGTGCTTATGATCGAGATCATACAATTTTTTCTTAATAATTCGTAAGAGGAAAAAAATCTAAACTTACTATTGCAATTCTAGCCAAAAAAAGCTATTACAACAATTCTTGAATCTCAATATCCGTCGCTGTTATGAATTTATTTTATCACATTTTTTATTTATGAATGATAACTATATATAATTAAAATTAAAATTCAAGTAAAAACTGTAAAATCAAGAAAATGTATGGATATTTGTTTTGTACCAGCATTAATTCAAACTCTCTATCAAGGTCTGGTCTGAACTTCAATAACTCTTCAAATTGTAGCTCTGCTTAACTTTTCGATTCTAGTACCACAAACTTTATTATAAAGAAAAATATTTATTAAAATACAGGGACTAAAATAAATACATCAGAATCCTCACAATGCATACATGTCCAGGAATTGAGTCGGTGTAAACTGAAACGCTTAGGTTTCAGTGATGCCACGTGGCGCTATGTCATCTGGCTGAGGCAAGAACATGGTGTGTTCATCACTTTGACTGGTCAACACTTAGGACCGTTCATCACGTAGTTGTAATTTGGCTGTTCCTCAATCTCACACACGTACACATGACACAACCCTGATCCAACACACACACACACACAGAGTTTGTGAGATATTTTTTTTTCTTCTTTTTCTTTTGCTCTACATTTTATAACTAAAGTAATAAAAAAATACCATAGCATTGCGTGTAGTTGAATTTGATACACTCCTCTCTCTCTCTTGATCTCTCTCTGTCACACACACAGAGGCAGAGAGAGAGAGTTGAGATCGATCACTTGATCGAGAGATCCAAAGCCCAATTTGGATTGATTTTGTAAAAAACACGCAGGGACGACAGTATATGGCGTATCTCTAGCAATTTTGAGACTCTCTCTCTCTCTGTTTCAAAACCCTATTTAAATACAGAGTTAGCCCACCCCTTCTCTCATGCAATTGTCTTCTACATTACCCAACACCCCACAGCTTCTGTTTTTGTGCACCTGCCCATCCTCTCTCTCTCTCTCGCTCATGGATTACTCATTTTGAAACCACCAGAAACTGAGCTCCATAACTTGTCTTTGACACTCATTCTCTTTCATTCAACACTTTCTCAGTATCTTTCTTTCAAATAATTCACTTAAAGCTCTCTGACACGTATAAGTGTTCCTAGCTTCCCATTTGTCCCAGCTAGCTTTCAGGTATAACATTTTCAGCTCTTTGCGTATTTTACACTCCATATCCTTTAGCTAGTCATCATGTCTAGCCGACGGTCACGATCTAGACAATCAGGTGGTTCAAGAATCTCCGACGATCAGATCAATGATCTTGTTTCTAAGTTGCAACAGCTTCTTCCCGAGATTCGCAATAGTAGACGTTCTGACAAGGTATCTATCTATTTAATCATTTTTGTTTGATATTAATTCCTTTTTTATGTTTGGCTAGCTAGCTTTCTCTTTCACATACATGTACCCAGTGCCCACAACTATTATGAGTACGTACACCCAATAAAAGCAAATAATTAGTTAAACAATATGATTGTTGAGAGTGAATCAAGTTTGTAATTGAAAGCTAATTGAATATGGGTCTTGAAGCCGCTACAATTAATACTCTAATTAGTTCCCTTAATTTTCTAATATTTATTTCATCATTTAATTAAGAAAAAGGTAGAAATTTGATTGTGGTGGCGTATTTCTTAACTTTTCAATCCATTAATTTCTCTTTAATTTATTATATACAAGTGCTTTTCCTAGAGATTGTGATCTACCTGGTGCATGTATAAATTTTTGAAAAGAACAAAAGATAAAACATAAAAATATTTGAAAATGCTTTGGAATTAATTAAGTTGATCATGCTAAGTGACTTTGATAAATTTACACTGCTAATTCGATTTAATTAATGAATAAATTAATACGAAACTATATATATTTGCGTACTGCAGGTTTCAGCCGCGACGGTGTTACAGGAAACATGCAATTATATAAGAAGCTTGCACAGAGAGGTGGATGATCTAAGTGAGCGACTCTCTGAGCTTTTGGCAACAACTGACACTGCCCAAGCTGCAGTCATCAGGAGCTTACTATTGCAATGATTAATTAAGGACGTCGATGATTGATTAATTAGACTTCTATCATTAATTAGTTACTACTTAATTATGTAAAAGCTAGCTATGGCTCGTTTTTCTTTCTCTTTGATCTGTTAATCTCTCGATCTATCTGAATTTCTTGGGTTTTTGTTGATCATGAGTAGACTAAGACTGTAGTCTGTAGCTGTTAGCTAGCTGTTAATGGCCTACTGTGTTAAGGATCGTTGATGATATAATAATAAATACTATGTATCTTTTCAATTTTGATAGAAATTTGAAAATGGAATCTCCTCTCTAATAAAATTGAAAGAAATAGTTCTACACCAATAATGTTAATATGTATATGGATTCATAACCACATGAACATCAGGGTGTTTTAGCTAGCTACTAATGAATTTGTTCCACTCAAATGATCGAAATGTTACTTAATTTTGCAAGTCCATAATTAACAATATTGAACCACTAAATTAATTCTATGCATGCGCACCTGAATAATGGTAGGTACTGTGGCTAGCTGGTGAAGATATGCATATGCATGGTGGACTTATTAATTCATAGGAACACTAATTATATAAATTAATAGTTTAACCGAGAAATATTTCTAGGAAAATTAACAAGTTAATTATATATGCTACTAGGTGCGCAATTGGAAAGTGAAAAAAGGCCTTTTCAAGTTGCTTCTTTAATTGGAGTATGGGTGCAACTTTTCTGTTTGATCTTGTTTGTGGGATTGAAGTATGGGTAGCCCTGCCTGCTCACTCAAAACAAGCATCAAAAGCCGCAAGGATAATAAGCAACATATTTTTTGACTTTTGCTTCCGCTTTATATATTGTAATGCACACATTCATCATAATTAAACAGACACACATGTATATATATAAACTTCAAGCCATTCATGCATGCGTACGTGAAGAGCTTTCCATCCATCTCTCTAGAAATTGTATTCTGCAGATGAAAATAAATTCTAATATATGTTGTGAGATATATGCTAGCTTTTTGTATACATTATTTGTTGGCGCGCAGTTTAAACTTTTGGGTCTAATTGTATGATATCAAAATTCTGATGTCAAGAATTCTCGTGTTTGAAACCATATATTCATTCTTCATTTTCCATATGTTAATTTATAGCACAACTGCACAGGCATAACTAAATCTAAACTCTTTGTATTTGTCTATGTTTAACCACATGCAACACGGTTTAGTACGTTATGTTCTAACCAGCTGGGAGAGAGGGAGTTACAATATTGACTTTGTGAAGATAATATTATTGATGTGATGAAAATGTACGCATTAAAATGGTCCATGAAATCCTTTTTTGTCCGAACTATTAATTTCTTTTGGTTTTCGTTTATTGTTGGCCATGTGTCGCATAGATATATTCAATTTGGTTATTATCAGACAAAATAAACGGATCGAAAACCAAATAGAGTTGATCGACGATTTGGATCAAACGTATTGCGATTTGTGACACAACTAAATTTCATAGCACTACAAAAAAATCTTCTATTACTAACAAAAAATTAGTAAGACTGTCCTACTCATCCACAAGTACCCAATCAATCATATATATATGCAATATTATAGCTAGTAACATATTGCAGCATGGTCGCTGCACGTGATGTGGTACTATATATGTATAGTAGCCCAGCTTTATACATATGCGGGCGTGTTCGTGGTGCAGATCAGCTGTTTCATTAATCACGCCGGTGACCCAGGTTCAACGCCCACCAACACAAACACATCTCACTCCTACAATGTCGGCTCGTACTCTTCTGTGGCCATGCATTACATGCTCTAGCTATACATATATATAGCTAGGTGCACCCACTTTTGATACAACCAGGTGGAAAGATTGACTAAAAGAAGTAAATGCAGTGTTTATAATTTGATTTTTAGGAAAATGTTAGATGAGGCACTACAATTTTGACTATTAAGTAATAGTTAATCAGTGAAAAGTTGTCTTATAAACATGTTAAATGTAATATAAATAAACATGATCGAGAAAAATGACTTTTAAACTGACAACAGTTACTTCTAGTACAATATTCTCTTATAAATGAAGTCTTTAGTTTGTACCCAAAAAAAAGAAAAGTATTTAGTACAAACAAAGACAAAGTAGATAGTTGAAAAAGAATTGGACTTGCAAATCAGTTCATGATTAAACGGTTTGAAATTATACACTGCATGTCCATGGACAGACTGGTAGGGAAGACTGGAAGGCAACCCTTTTGACCTAGCTAGCTATAACATGCATGATTACTCAAATATATCTGGCCACATGTTTCTTGCTTGTACTATAGATCGAGTTGATTCCAGCAGGGCTGTTCCTGAGATTTTGTGCGAAAATTAAAACTATGGCCCTGTTTTAATAGAAGCTCACATAGAATTCAGAAATACTAATTTTGTTTTTACCATGTATTGATGCTAATTGTTACAACAAATATATATAACTACAATCCATCATCAATTTTCATAACCATGGTCAATTTACAATATCAACAATATTAAGATGGAAAAAAAAAAATCAAAATTATCATCAAACAATATGTAATCTACTTGACTATAGTAACCCAAAAAAAAAAATTAATAGTAATAAAAAATTTGATTGAACCTTTTTAGCCAGAGTGCTTTTCTCGTACGGAAGTAGAATGCAGGTTGGGCGCAGAAAATCCACTTTTCACATGGGATCAAAATCCTATTTAGCACTGGGTTTTTTCTTGGGTCTTTGGTAGGCCTCGAAATTGTAGTGAGACGAATTTCTTGGGCTTCTTCTGTCACTTCCTATGTTCATTGGGTTGGGCACGTGAGCCTTCAGTGGATTGCTGACCCGATTCATTTGAGTATTTGTTTAATAACTCGGGAATTTTTCCAAACGGCGTCGTACCCTTTTCGCCCAGGAGTCGAATCACCTGAATCATGAAGTAGCGTGTGTGGCCCAATGACCGAAACGACGTCGTATCTTTTACAAACTTTCGTTGACAAAATGACAGTTACCCAGAAAACAAAAAAATACAAAAAATTCAGAGCCCGTCAACAACGAAGGAGGTTTTACAAATTTCATGCCATAAGCTTGTTGTGCAAGATCAAACAACCCCTCTGGTACGATCTCAGCCATCTTCAAACCCATTTCTATCGCTCTCAATTACTCTTATTTTCTTTTCTTTCAATGATATGTAATTACAATCATTAATTGATATGAAATAGAATATTTATGATTGATATGCAGCTCTTTTCATTTTTAATTTTGTATGTACTTTTTGGGTTTTATTTTTCGCAGATTTTGTGAAGTGGTTTGAGTTATTGGTGAGTGAGAGAGGATGGTATTGGTGTTGGCCTTGGGGGATTTGCACATACCCCACAGGGCCCCTGATCTACCCGCCAAGTTCAAGTCCATGCTTGTTCCTGGCAAGATCCAGCACATCATTTGCACTGGAAATCTTTGTATCAAAGTATGTTCCTTTTATGTTTCTGTCAATTCTTCTTTGATTCCCTTCAATTTTGCTTACTGGGTCTCGCTCAATTCACATTTAGAACCAATTTTTTTAAGTTAGTTTTACTGGGTACTGTTTGGTGTTACCCAGAAAATAAAATCTCACATAGAGGATAGGTACTCTGAATTCTGAAATTTGGTTCTTGGTAAATTTATGTGCATACTACTTGCGAATAATTTCCAGAAACCAATTAGAATGCTAGGAGTTTCTTCTTACCCACTGATTGATTGGGTAATGTCTACAGCTTTAACCCTGCATTACCTTGTTCGTGTTGCTAGGTTTGTAGATGGCATCATTCGTTTGGTTAATTTGCACATTTATTCTAACATCTATTACTTCATTTTTCAAGTATTGTAATAGCTCATGCAACTACTGGTGTGTAACTGTAATACTACACAAACATGTTTTTCTTTTTGGTAACAAATTATTTGGCTGTAGTTTATGCCACTTGCTTAGAAATTTGCTACTAATAATTTCAGGAAGTTCATGACTACTTGAAGACTCTTTGTCCCGACTTGCATATTACTCGAGGTGAATATGATGAAGAGACACGATATCCAGAGACTAAAACACTAACTATTGGCCAATTTAAGCTGGGGCTATGCCATGGCCATCAGGTTTGATTCTCTATCTCTTCACTTATTTTTATCTTCATCAGTGAGATTTGCAGAACTGTGTATGCTCTAGTATCTTTAAGAATTTGAATTTGATCTGTCAGAAAGCAGATGATACATTATTTCCTCAAACTCATCTGCGGATTCACCTGTCCCTTCCACTAAGGACACTTCCCTGTTATGATATACGCTTACGATGTCACTTCATATTTTAGATTCTCCTCATCCCTAATTCCTTCACATGAAGCAATTACTCTTTCTTGCTGTTGTAGTCATTAATCTTTTGTCAGAGTGTCTGCCTAGCCTAGCCATTAAAATTGACTTTTCCTTTTCTTCATCAGGGGCTACCATATTTGTTTCCTATTGTTTGCTGAACTAATTTGTGCTTCCCTTGTCAGTTATGAATGTTTGCAATGAATGCAAGTTTTTTTCAAAAGTCTTTATTCGGAATGAAGGCACTTTGATGCAGTACAGTAATAATGTTTACATTTGGTAGCATATCTCATTCATTTCAATTTAACAGCCATGAGAAATTCATGTCAAGGATTTGCTTTGGCTTTGATGTTCTGTAGGTTATTCCATGGGGGGACCTAGACTCACTAGCAATGCTTCAAAGGCAGTTGGATGTAGATATCCTTGTGACAGGTCACACCCATCAGTTTACAGCCTACAAACATGAAGGGGGTGTCGTTATAAACCCAGGGTCTGCCAGCGGCGCCTATAGCAGCATTACCTATGATGTCAACCCAAGCTTTGTCCTCATGGACATTGATGGCCTTCGCGTGGTTGTCTATGTTTATGAACTCATCGATGGGGAGGTCAAGGTTGACAAGATTGATTTCAAGAAGACAACATCTACTACCCACTCCACTCACTGAACTCAAATTTTATGTACTGGTTTGTTATAGACTTCAGGATTGCTCAATCTTTTCTATCAGTGATGTATGTCATCCCATTCTGTTTGTGTTTGTGTCAATGGTGCAAGTTTCTGGTTTTATAGTGATTGACCATAGGAATCAATTTTATGTTGACCTTTATGTGGATTTGATCAAATTTGTGATATGTTCGACTCACTAATACTTATCCGTGACTGTTATTTTCTTGTATGGCAGACCTCTTTCAGTATGCAGACATCCTTTATTATGGAAAATTGGCACATAAACAAGATTGTAACCTTGAAACTTTTGTAGTAGTTTGGGAAAAAAGAATACAATGGATATTCAATATTATGTCATTTCAATGACAAAAAAAGAAAAAGAAAAAGGGGAACCCAAAAGAATCCCATATTACAAGTCTACAGACTACAACTCACCAGTCACGAACCACCACATCTGCAATCTGTCAGACTTGAAACTTTGCTACTTAAAAGTAGTAGTATTTCTGAATTCTGAGTGCCTCCAGGTTCTATTAGCAACGCCTTATGCCTCCTAAATCATCCATCATCAACTCAAAGCCAAACCCATTTCAAGCAATAACTTCACTCTTGCAGAAGTGCAGAAACAAAGACCAACTCGATCAAATCCATGCACGTTTAATCACTACAGGCCTCTTTCACCATCCTTCTATAGTAAGCAAACTTGTTGCATCTTTTGCCTCAATTCCCCTCCCCACTGCAATTTTGACTGCTCGTTCGATCGCTGAACGTGTAGATGGTCTCGATACCTACACCTGGAACACCATCATCAGAGGTTATTTGGCCGGAAATCATCCAAAAGAAGCGCTTTTGGTTTATTCCCATGTGAGAGGAAAGGGTCTGGAAGTGGACAGTTATACCCTTCAGTTTGCTATTAAGGCATGCCAGCTTATGCCAATAGTTCATGAGGGGAAACAGTTACACAACCAGATTTTGAAACTGGGTTTTGTCTCTCAGATTATAATTCAAACTGCCCTTCTTAATATGTATAGTTTGTTTGGTGATGTTATATACATGCAACAATTGTTTGATGAAACGCCTCAGAGAGACTTAATTATGTGGAATTCCATTGTTGCTGCATATTCTCAGCATGGTTTTCCTTACAATGCACTTGCAGTTGTCAGTGCTATGGCCATTGACGGTGTGAGGCTGAATGGGTCGACTGTTGTTAGCTTGCTTTCCAGTTGCTCAATTTTGAAGGCTTTGAAGAAAGGGAAGGAAGTTCATGGCTATGTGATTAGACGCCTCATTGATATTCAAGATGTTTTTGTTTACAATGCTTTGATAAGTATGTATTCAAAATGTCGGTTTTTATCAAGTGCTCGCAGGATATTCCGAACGATGCCCATAAGAAATGTGGTTTCTTGGACTTCTATGATCAATGGTTATAGTGATAACAATTATTTGAAGGAGGCATTGGGTCTGTTTGAAGAGATGGAGGCTGAGAATATAAGACCAGATGAGGTTACCATTTTGGCTGTCATTTCAATGTCCTCCAAGTTACAAAGCTTCAACGGCGAATGGATTGACAATTATGTTGAGAGAAATGGGTTTAGAACAGGGAGTATTACCATTTCAAATGCATTGATGGACATGCATGCCAAATGTGGGAACATCAAGAAAGCTTGTCAAATTTTCGACGAGATGCTGGAGAAGTCGTTAGTGTCTTGGACTACTGTAATACACGGTCTAGCGATGCACGGCCTTGGAAGGCCAGCTCTGGATCGGTTCTCTCAGATGCAAAAAGAAGGGTTCAAACCAGATGGGATTGTCTTCCTCAACATGTTATCTGCGTGCAGCCATGCAGGTATGGTGGACGAGGGGCGAAAGTGTTTTAATTCAATGGTAAATGATTATCACATGAAACCATGGATGGAACACTATGGTTGCATGGTTGATCTCCTCTGTAGAGCTGGATTGGTAAATGAAGCATTTGAATTTGTTCAGAACATGCCTGATAAACCAGATGCAATAATATGGCGCACGCTGCTTGGGGCATGTCAAGTCCAAGGAGATGTTAAGCTAGCAAGTCAGATTATGAACCGTTTACATGACATAGAGCCTACAAATAGTGAAGACTATGGACTGCTATCAAATTTGTACGCTACCATGGCTGAATGGGATAATGTCAAAGAGATAAGGAAAGAAATGAAAGAGAGGGGAGTGATCAAACAAGACCCTGGTAGCAGTTCCATAGAGGTATATTAAAATGTACAGTTGACATCTTGTAATGTAATTTTGAATTGTAAATCCAAAAAATGCCCTTCTTGGTTCCTCGTTGTTGTAAGGGTGATTCACTGGATTAAGCTCAAATGATTTATCAAGTTTCAATTGTTTAAATGACATAAATTTTAATTTCAAATTTTATACGAACTTTGATTCATTTGGATCTTGTTGGTTTTGGGTTTTCTGTTTTATTGTAGTGTTTTTAGAAAAACAAGTTACAAGATTTAGTTAAATCAAATTTAAGGCGACCATCCTCCTAGATCAATCAGGAAACCTCTTTCAAGTATGACAAAGACATTGGATGTCTATAACGGTCATAACGATCATAATAGCATCGTCTTCCCTTAACTTCAAAGTCACTCCTTTCCTTAACCCGACAGGTTTTGCAATACAAATTAAAACCCAATTAGCAAAAAGTATATACAACATAAATGCTGGGCATTAGCAGCATTAGTAATCCCCATATGACCGTTTTCTCTGATTTCTTTCTTTGTCCCTATAATCTTTCTCTACTTCTTCTTCTTCAAGATGACAAGCTACACACCCTACACAGTGTTTTCTTGTTGTGAAGTATGGCAACCAGAAAATTTCGAACCTGAGGACAGTTCCTCACCGGAACCTGAGTTCTTGATTGAGATTTTTGCTTACTTTACTAGGGAAGAAGATGACCCTCTAGTTCCAAGGTCTACTTTACAATTCTTTAAGTTCAAGCAGCAATGCCATCTTTTAACAGAGAGTAGCACATCGTGGTCTGTAATATCCAATATGCTTTCCCAGATATTGGTTCCCTATCATGCTCAGCCATTAATGATCCAAACGATTTCTACCCGTGCTCGTGAGATTGCCGGTGACCCTGAGAATTTGAACCGCAAGACTATTCCAATACTGGTGTCTCTTACAGTTGGACAAGAACGATTCTTGGAGGACCAACTTGAAGTTTCTGACCATGTGTTTGAGTTTGTGCGCACCAGAAAGTCAGCAGTTGAGGAGTTAGAGAGGGTGAAAATTAAAGGTTGGGCAAAGCATTGTGTGATTTGTTTGGAAGAGATTCTAAATGGGTGCGAAGCCACTCGCATGCCTTGCTTGCATGTCTATCATGAAAGCTGCATAGTGAATTGGCTGGAGAAGAGTAACCTCTGCCCGTTGTGCCGGTTTGAGATGCCTGTTGAATACGCATGACAAAAATACTTGTAACCATGTAATTTGCTTCATTCTTTTTTATAGTTATTAGAACTTCTTTACAGAATGATCAAATTCTTTTTACTCTGTTATTTACTGGGTGAAGTTATTCAGGTAGAATTTTCATAAAAGTTTCCATTTAGTTATACATATAAATTCTTTTCTTTATTTCTCTCTCTCTTTTGAAGAGTTTGGTAACAAACTCTAGCAATCTTGAGGTATTCACCATTGCTTTGTATGATAGTTAATTTCTAACTAAGTTATTGAACTGGCCAGTTTGGTGCATGGTTGGTGCCCTTTTCCCCTTGTTGGACTTAATGACAGAGCTATCTTACCAGATTAAGTAGGAAGAACAAAGACAAAGAAAACTTGGAATTACAATTCCAGATGACAATGGAAATTTCATTTTTCATTTTTGTTTCAAAAGCAATACCCAAAAATAGCTTCAAAATGTAACAATACAACTATGGTTCACTATTTTATTCTACCTGAACTGAAGTAAAACCAGTATCTAACAAATTACTGCAGAGCTTAATTTATTACTACCCTTTAGACTGGTTCTCATGAACACATCTCTCCAACTACTTGATCTGATAGTTGAGTTGTGAAATGCTCCAAGATTAGACAGCTGTAAATCTATAAACCATAACATGCATATAAGTCTCTCCTGGATTCACAGTTTGGGAAGGGAAATTTTGGTGATTCACAGCATCCGGGAACCCTTGCGTCTCCATGGCAACCGCAGCATGTTTCTTATACACAAATCCTTCCTTCCCCTTCACATTGTCAAGCATGTTACTAGAATAGAACTGCAGCCCCGGCATGTTAGTCCACAGCTCCAATTTTCGGCCCGATACACTGTCATGTAACACTGCTGCTTTCCTCAAGTGCTTGTGGCTAGAAGGGTCTAGCACATAGTTGATGTCATACCCATCAGACAGCTCATTTATCCTGCTACCAATTTCTTGGGGTTCAAGGAAGTCATAGGGTGTTCCTTTCACAGGGACAATTTTGCCAGTGGGAATGAGTTGGTCGTCAACTGGTGTGACATTGGACCCAAAAAGCTGGATACTGTGTGAGAGGACATCGCCAGAGTTATGGCCATGGAGATTCCAGTAGGTGTGGTGGGCTAAGTTCACTGGAGTGGCCTTGTTAAGAGGCTTGGCTTCCATTTTAATAGCCAGTTTATTTGTGTCAATAAGCATGTATGTCACTGACACAGAAAGATCACCCGGAAAGCCTGAATTGTTCAGCAGAAATCAATGTCATTGTTAGTGTTGTGCAATCTCCATGACATAATTCATGATCATATAAATATACATCTGTACCTTGTTCACCATCAAAGCTGTTATAGGTGAATGTTATGTGACTATCTTCGCTGTGACTCTTTACTGTCCATGCAACATCACTGAACCCCTGAAGGCCACCTGAGATATGATTAATTAAGTAAATTACATTGTATACCAAAGATTTATATTCCAAAGGCATATTATATAATGAGGAATAAGATGACAAGAAATAGTGAAGATACCATGGAGCATGTTCTTTCCTTCATTAGCAACCAACTTATAGTCGACACCGTTTAAAGTAAATTCAGCTCCTCCAATTCTATTGGCAACACGCCCAACAATGGCTCCAAAGTAGACTGAATCATTCTGCAGTATTTTTAGTAATTTAATAACTTCACTCTGAAGCTAAAAATGACTGAAAATATGGGAGTAAATTTATAACTGACCCTGTACTCTTCAAGCGATTGGAACCCAAGAACCACGTCGTCCAATTTCCCTGAAACAAAATGAAAGAAATTATAGAATGAAATCATAAATTGCAAATTTTGATCACTAAATAAGCAGTGACAGACCATTCTTATCAGGGAGAACAACAGAGAGCACAGTTGCACCATAATTAGTGACCTTAACAGAAAAATCTCCTCTCTTCAATTCATAGATTCCAATCTCTTCATTTGCTTTAGAACAATTAAAAACCAATGACAGCAAGAGAAAACACCAAAAAAAAGATATCTTAGTAGCCATTGTTTGTAGGTGATCAAATAAAACTCTCCACCAACAAAGGCCTGAATGTGATTAATATATATAGGCCAAGAGATTGGGATTATACTCTGCTTGCTAATTAATAGTGGATAATTATATGGATAAGAATGTAATATATGTTAGTTGAAAAGATAAGAGTACAATTCAAATCAAAACTGTCTGACTAAACCAACTGGGCAGCTTAGCAAATTGCGATGTAACAAGCTGCTTCTGAATAGGAGATAATCACTAGGCAAATTGGGTTTGGTAATTAATTTTTGCAAGTATTTTTCTTATGATTAAAATTGACACACTTATTAGGTAACGGCCATCGTGGATTTTCATTTATCAAAATATGTCGTTGCTCAATTTGGAATGAATTTAAGATTTATAATTTAGGAAATTTAATTAATAGGAAATTAGATACTAATATGTAGGTGCAACAATTTTTGCATATGCACTTGCCAAGAACTCAGCAAAATTTTTTGACCCGAAACTTAAGTGGTTAAGCCGCTTTTCCTTTTTACCAACAATTTTAGTGGTTGAGCCCTAGAATCTAATAGACTCTTTAATTAATATGAAATTAAAACTCACATTCCAAATTGGAGAGCATAGATGTCAGCAAACCCCACTAATGGGCTAATGGCCACATAAGGAAAATATCTTAAATATAAACCAAGAAGTTAACATAAGACAGACGTGTATAGAGTCACATATAGTGGCATATAGCGCAAGATAATGACTGAATGAGCCACTGATATTAGATACAATCTACAAACACAAACCAATAATGTACAGATAGGATTTAAAGATTATAGTCATAGCTAGAAATTTATCAACTAAACCGAAAAGGGCAAGAGAAAATACATGTACAAAATCAATGATTAAATTTCATTGACAATCAAATTATGTGTTTGAAGCGTTGGATTCAAGTGGTTTGGCGAACTTGCAACTTTGATAATGACATCCTCCAAAGTAGTCAGCCAGACCCTATGCATAGAGTGTGAATCTAGTCTTTGAAGCTCCACTGTTCGGAACACATATGCAATCCTGACCTCATTCTTGGGCAGCTCCAACTTCTGTGTCCCTGCCATGTTGCCATACCCTGTTGGCATTTGGTGACATGAACATGGTACGAAACCTGTTAGGTGGACATCCGCAATTTTTTTTTTAAGGATGTCAGATGCCAAGCATTCAGCAATACATTTTTGTTTCTTTCTAGAGCGCTCAGCAATGATTTATCGATTTTATATTAAGTTCTAACTCTAAAATTTTTGGCAATAATTATTTGCAATAAAATATACGGACGCATCCGTTTTAGAGAAATATATATATTGTGAACTAAACAGGAGTACTCTTCCCATATTCTTTAATATTACTCCACATATTCTTTAATATATATAAACCACAAGAATTCAGATGCAGAAACAACATGTAAGTATGCATGTATGAATGAACAAGCTAGTCTGAGTATCTGACTAACAACATTAGCCATTAGGCGTTGACTGCATTGACTTCCTGTTCCTAGGCTCCACGTGCAACCTTGATGAAGACTTCCCCCAATGTAGCATCAGCCAAATTCCAGGCATAAACAGTGAACCTGTTCTTCACAATCTCTACTGCTTTGAAGATGTCTGCTATCCTGACCTCATTTTTGGGCAGCTCAAACTTCTGGGTTCCGGATATATGGTATGTCCTCTTAGCATTAGGAAACAGACTACTTTTCACCAAGTGCTCCACATCTCTCTCATGAACTGAAGATGTTGTTATTGTAAACACATATGATCCTCCATATCTAGCTATCAGCTGCATGTCATACATGCACCATTGGACCAGTAGTCAGTTTGTGCCCAAAAGGGTAACAAAAATTAGAATTGTATCTATGATTACAAAGATGATAAAAGAATGAAGTCATTCATTTACCTCTTTTGGATTTCCTATGCACTGCAAAGTGCCATCTATGAAAATGCCTACTCGATCACACAAGACTTCTGCTTCCTCCATTGAATGGGCTGATCAAACGTACAAGCTAGTGTTATCAGTAATAATGGGGGGAAACAAACCCAGCCATGCATGCTTTAATTGACGGGATGAAGTTGAGTAATCTGAATTGAAATTAAGTGCAAAGAAAGAGAGAGAGAGAGAGAGAGTACTGGTGAGGATGATTGCCCGGTCTTGCTTTGCACGCTTCAAGACATTCCATAAATTTTTTCTCGAAGCTGGATCTAATCCTGTACCAGGCTCATCCATATAAACCACCTAGAAGATTTTCAAAAAGTTATGCCAACCCCACCACATATATATAGTTAGCAGGAGAGGTCTCACAAACGAATGTCAAATGGAAAAAAGAGATGAAGACAAACTTTAGGATCCCCAATGAGTGAAATTGCAACGCTAAGCCTCCTCTTCATACCCCCACTATATTTTCTAGTTTGTTTATCAGGAACTCCACCATGAAATAGGTTGAAACTCTTCAGAGAGTCTTCCACTGCCTGCAGCGACAAATGAAAATTTTCAAACTGAAATGCCAGTCATATTCCAGCTTTATAGCTTTCAAAATTTTAGTCGAGTGAAGCCAAGAAGTGCAGCACATATACACAACACAAAGATTTTGGCTTTAATTTTAAATCTTCCATATGAAAATATTCTAAACTATACCTTGCATACTTTTTAAACAGACAAGTTTCGTATTTGCAGGCAGATAGTCATCATTAGTCATTACTATACGTTTATTGAAATTAGAAACAAAAATATGCAGACATGCTAAATTTACTGCTCCGAATCCTCCAACAAGTTTCTGAAGCTCTTAAATGCCAAAATAAAATCTTCACAAGACAATTTCAATGTAAGCATATTATCGAGTTACCTGTGTCAAGGCAGAACCTGTGAGGTTCTTAAGTCTGCCATAAAATAGTAGGTGCTCTCTTCCAGTCAGAGTTTCCCAAAGCAGACTATTACATTCGAATAGAAGACGTAAGAACTTTTGTGGCTTTTTTTAAAATAGAAAACATGGATGAGGATATAGCTTACTCATGCTGTGGGCATACACCCATGCTGGTATATACACCAACCATATGAGTCCGTATGTCCAAACCCACAACAAATGCTGTCCCAGATGTTGGCTTTATAAGACCGATCATCTGTCAATAAACACATTTAGTCTCTTGAAACTTTCTGAAAGCATACAGCTAGCTATGATATTAATAACTTGGAAACAAAGTAGATCTCAAAAGATAGCCCTGTTATAAGAACTCTTAGCAACAGGAAGGTCTGAACCATCTCCAAAGTATGTTGTGGAGACAAAACCTAAGCAAGGGAGATAGAAGTGACACTACCTACTTCAAAACAGAATTAACTGCTATATAAAATAGTAAATATTAACACTTATGACTATAATGAGAGAGTATATGCTTAACAAGAAATATTTTCAAAGCATTTCCTGAGTTCCCCTCAATTTCATTCAGATTAAATGGAAAGTAACAGTTTTCACATACAAGAAAACATGTTAGAAAGTTTTCAAAACTGGTGTATAATATCTGAAGGCAAAAAACAGTTTATAATACCATATTAATAAAAGAGGTCTTGCCGGCGCCATTGGGACCAAGCATACCAAAGCATTTCCCTCTTCGCAAAGCAAGAGATAACCCCCTTACTACAATTTGGTCGGGGTTTCCATCCTTTCCTGGATATACCTTTTTGAGGTTGTCACATATAATGGCATAACTTGTATCTGCTTCAAGTAGTAATTGGTCAACCTTCTCCCTCTAGAAAGAAAAAGTATGTTTATTATTGCAGATGATTTTAAGTGAAAACCTCAAAAAGTAGAACTCTAATCTTGAGTCTAATAAAGGTTGTAAGAACAAAAATTCTTCTTTTAGGTGTGAGCAAAATTTTAGAAATTTGAGCATCATGATCTATCAGCTGTTGCAAGTGTGCCAGGTAGAACAGGATTTCAGTCCAACTTATCGATCCCCTTCAAAAATGAGAAAACAGAAAAATTTACCTCTTGACTGACATCTTTCTCCATCTGAACTCTAGGTTTAGGACTCTGCCTCCAAGAATTTGGCCTCTGAAAACATAAATGAAGCTTTTTCCGAAAGTTCTCTAAGAAGATTAGAGAACTTGTTCCACTCCCTGATGATAAAACTGTATCTATATAATATGCAACAAAAAGCACCACCAACCACTCCACAAGCATAATGATCAAACCCTCTCTCATCCCATTGGTGCTATCACCTAAATCTCCCCAACGCATCCCATTAGTCCCTAAGTAATTCCCAATGAAGGAAGATTGTGCAAACTCGTACAGCCCACGATTTAAAGAAAACCCGGGATACAACTCCATTAGAGAGATCCCTTGCCCTACAAAAATGAAAACAAAAAAGTCTCAAAAAAGGTAGAGCTGTTGAAAAGTATAAATGCAAAAATAATAAACATTACATTAGAATACAAATCAATTGTAAGTTGTAGACAGAAACATCTGTAAGCCAAAACTATATAGATAGATGCATAGATTAAGGAAACTATATCAACTCTAATCAAAACAGACATGTCTTTGAGTCATTTAAATTAACAAGGATAATTAAATAACTAAAATCCCAAGGTATCCCTTGCGAGGCATGACAGATTATATTTGAAAAATAATTTTCACTTACTAGGAAATGATGCATCCTCAACAAATGATAGGAAAAGATAGTTCCCTATGATCCCAGTTCCGAAGACACCAATGTATGCTGTAACTGTAATCAGAATTTAATTGAGGATGATTCATATGAATCATATATAAAATCTTCTCTAGTTAGCTGATTGTTTAAGAAAGAGGTAATATTTAACTCTAAGGTCTAAAAAAGTCAATTAGCTAACATCATTACCTGTAGCAGTCTTAACGTTTGAAAACATTAAAGCTACTAGAAAGGCCATTGAAGTTTGCAAGTTTATATAGACAAGATAAAACACAAATTGGATGCTGTAGTCATTCAGTTTGAAAAATTTTAACCCTGCAAGGAAGTGAATTTAACTAAAGTAACCTGAAACAAGTAAAAATAAATAAATGATGGGGAAAAGTTAAGTGGGTTCTGTTATTACCAATGACTGAGCCAAATATCATAAAACAGAGCATGTAAATCAATGACATAGAAAGAAAATAAACATAGGAAATCATCCAATAAGGCCCATCTCCAAGACCATGCATTTTCATCATGATTCTAAGTTTCTGTTGCTTCTCATAAACCAGCGATGACAGGACAACCTACATCACAATTCACAATCTTGAGTGAATATATAACTTGAGAGAAAAAGATTGTTGTAACAGCTTCTTTTATAATCATCAACATATTTCTTTTAAGGAGGCTTTTTTTTTTTTTTGGCATATGTAGAATCATCTTTTAATTCATTTCAATCTATGATTATTGGAGACATAAGACCTGGTTACAAAATCAGTGGATACTGGTGACAGGGTTCATGATTCTTACAAAAGTTGAGATAGAGGTTCACTTACAGGGAATAGATGTAGAATGACCAATGTAAAGAAGAATGTTCCAAGAAGAGAAGACATATCCAGCTTGTAAAGGGTTTCAGGTTTGGGCATTTCTTTGACAAACTCAAATACCATTTTTGTGCCACGCCCTCGCAAATATTGAAGATAGGCATTGGATGCCTGTTAAGGGATTCTAAATTTCAGCATGTGTGAATAGATCGGATGCAAATAATTTGAGTTGTTTGATATAGGCATGAAAAATAATTACATTAAGATTGAAAATTCAAAACCTTGGCAAAGGCAGAATTAAAGTTTAGAACATGAAAGCGCATTAGTATGCACTATGCAGACAATCTGTCACAACATAAACCTTAAAGTAATATGACTAATTTAAGTCAAGATGCATCTGGTGGTAAATTTCCCATATGCAATACAATTAAACAAGAAAGTACTCAACAATAATTTGCAAAATTACAGAAAATAATGTTACTTCACATTATAACTGTGAATGTAAAACAGATATCTTAACAACTTAAGCTTTTAGGTTGACTACTTCAATAAACTCAACAAGCAAGTTATATACCAGATTAAGTAAGCGGGGAACCCGCACCAATTTGGATAGACCATTGCCTGTGTCTGTCTTATAAGTTGAATTGTACCATATGCTCACATTGAAATTCTTCTTGTTTGAGTTTGAGAAACCATAAGCTGTGAAAAAATATAACAGTAAGTGTTGTCTTAAAAGACACTATTTCAACCACATAAACCATTAATGCAGTCTTATGTCAAGTAGATCAACCTGCAAATATCTCATTAGTCTCCCCTTCTGGATTCCCTTGTGCGTAACCTCTATATAACTCATCATTCACATCAGAAGAACTGTTGCGCCACAAAGGTAAGCCTTCAACACAGAAAATCTCTGCACTCAAGCAAGAAAATTAGATAAACAAGATCAGAATGCTCCACTCAAAAAATTTAAAAGTAATAAAAGATAGGGCAAAAGTACTGATAAGATTTACAATATATTACTAACTCCATGTGGACCACACCAGATTTTAGAGTGCATAAACAGAACAGTCATCGTAGCATTAGGTAACTCCCACTTTTGTGTCTCTAACATAGGAATCGAACTTTCTTATACATAATAAACAATAATGAACTCCCAGTCTCTGATATGGGAGTTTTTCTGAAGGTTTTAACCTCCGACAAGATTTTAAGTATCCTAGCAGAGAACTAATTCAGTTATCAAAATTTGAGTATTGGAAAAGAAACCTCAATGACAGAACAGACCCAAAGAAAGAATTTATACCTTGTCGCAACTCAACAGATAAATGCCTAAAAAAAAATGAAGAATTAAAGTCTGGTGGGCAATGACGTTGCAGAGTATAGATGAAGGCATCTGAAGTAAAAGCAGGATCTTGAAAATTGGAATAACCAGGTGTAAATTTTGAACCCTGGCACATTATGAAATGTCTATGAGCAACAAAGCTCTTACAATAGTAAAAAAAAAAAAGCAAAAATAATAATACCATATGATAGATAATAGTGTTAGTTTATTACTATAATGATGAAAGTCAAGGGATATTAGTCATAAACGTAAAAGGGTAGACCAAGAAGAGGAAAGACAACTTACAATAACATTATCTGCTAAAGTGAACAAAGCATCTGAAGAATTTAGAGTGAAATAACTCGGGAGCATATTCCCAGCCAAAACTAACGTACAGGATTAAACAAACAAAAATATTGATTTTCAGAACCCTTTCAAGTTCAAGTAATCAAAACGAACTAGAAAAGTAGAAAACAAATGAGGGAGAGGGAGAGAGAGAGTTCATACTTAAGCCAAGTGAATGATTATTTCCAGTGATAAGAAAAGTTGCAGCACAGGAGGCTTTGGTCCTGCATGATTCATCTGGCAAATCTGTGAATGGAACAGCTTCACTTCTCACTGCACGATACTCGAGAAGAGGTATTTGTAGCAATGGAGGCCATTCTGGAGGGTTAGGAAACGCACAACGGATCCCTCCATTAAAAGAGTACTCATAGTAACACCAAGCTGCCTCCTTTCTACAGCCACACTCAGTGTCAGAGGGTTCATTCCATTCCTTGTCAGCCATTCTTTGGAGGACAAGAATCAATGAACACAGGAAAACTGGGAACGAAATGAGCCAAATATTTGTCTTGATATTTCGCTTCTGAAAGAAAAAAGAAAAACAAAAAATCATATCATCATATGTACCCACACATAGTAATGAAATAGAAATTACAATGAGCGGTTCAGTTAGCACTGGATCCGACACCCACAATAACCCAAAATTCTGGCCATAAAGGCTCTCCGGTCTAATCAAGCACAATCCATCAAGTATATACGAGTGAAAAATTAAAAAATAGGCAACAGATCAAGATCAAATTGATTTAATTCAATAATTAATATTCAAATTATAATCAACTAATGAGTCAATGACATAAAACCCATAGAGCAGAAAAAATGGAAAAAATATATATATTTTGAAAAGCATGAAAACGCCAAAGACTGCTCCTTGGTGAGCAAGCAAGAACAAAGCCCAGAAAACAGAAAGATGAGAGGAAGACTTCAGACCTGGAAGGTTAGGTTCTTTCTGAGAAGCGCATTGGCCTGAGACCAAAAACTGGCATGACAATGTGATGGAGATGGACCCTCCAATGCCATTGATGCCCAATCCAAGCAAGGACTTAACTTTCCCGCCAAAATTCAAGCTTCTTAGCAATAAAATCAGTTCAGCATTTCCTTGTTCACAGTAAATTGGTAAAATCAGTTTGAAACCACACTCAGTAGTACATGGTATCAAAATATTACCTTCATACTTCATACACATACATATTGATCTGATGATTTTAGTGAGCTCACCAATACTTCAGGTTTAGTCTTCCTAACGCTGTCGTCTCTCTCTCAGAGACAAATTATGGTTTTGACATTTGTGCAAACTCTGAGAATTGCTCTTCAGCTCACTCCAAGTGCTTTTGCCCTTTCCATCCCTCAGGAATCAGTTTTCATTTTTTATTTTATAAGAATTAATGTAAGTCTTACTTTTGATTGTTGGGTTAAGTTGTAATTGACATATATTTCTACAGCAAGGAATGAATGGATTCTGAAAAGCCAATTAAGAAGACTGTCTTTGATTTTTACATACACCAATATTGTATTGTATGTGATACATTTACTCTTTCATCCTTACGGTGTAGGTTTTTCAGTTATCAGTAACATATAAGCTCTCCACGTGCCCGTTCATAGTTGCAGATGGTAGTTGGCATAGATCGTTATCAAGCATCAGCTCCAACCGTCCAGTGAGTTAACCAATTATCATTAGCAATTCGCATGTACGAGCTTTGAAAATTTCATATGGAATTCTAGAATTCGAAGCATCAATATTTGTGAATTGTGTGATAATATCAAAGACAGAACAAAGCTGCAAATCATTGTTAACACAACATGAAGTTAACCGAAAATGTCTTTTATCGCTTTTAGAAATGAATATGTGACCATTACACCAACACATGCTGCCATATATATGCACACACAAAATAAATTTAAAAAAAAAAAAAAAGGAACGCCTAGCTTGTACTGAAAAACCGAGAAAAATGAATATATACTCTGTTGGATCACTATACAAACTATCCCTAATTAAACCATTTGGCTACAACAATGCAAACTATCAAATTCCATAACTTATTTATACATCAGCTACAAATAATACAAACATAAATCAACATATGCAAAATAAAACTAATTTGACATAAATAACTTTAAATAAATAAAAAAAGGGAAGTGCCAGTGGCGATGAACAAGATATTGGCAATCATGTCAGCACATTGGAGGCCTGGGCCCCAAGTGCAACCTTGATGAAGACATCCTCCAAAGTGGTGTCAGCTAGACCCCATGCAAATACTGTGAACCTGCTCTTCGCATTTTCAACTGCCTGGAATACACCTGCAATTCTGACCTCGTGTTTCGGCAACTCAAACTTCTGGGTTCCAGATAGATGGTATATCTTGTTAGCACTTGGGGAGAGACTCCGCACCAAGTTCTCCACCTCATCCTCATGATTCGAAGATGTAGTCATTGTAAACACATAAGATCCTCCATATCTAGCTTTCAGCTGTGATACAACATTGTAGTAACAAGTGTTATGCAGAAAGTGTCTAGAAAAACTGATATCTAAATTTTATTTATTTATAAAGTTCATGAAATTGTGACTCTGATTATGGGAAGCTGTTTAGTATCTGGTTTTTCAAAAGATATTGGGTATAATTCTAAAACTAAATAATAAATAAGAGATATTCACAGATTTTAGAGAGAAAGGGGGAACACAAGGGTGCTTTTAGCAGTTCAACACAAAACATCCAATTAGGATTCATGATTATCAGCTTCCTCATATATCAAGTTAGCATGTGTGATGTGAATTTATGTCTAAGCACCTTATCTTTAATAGAAACGCATAATGATAAGAATAGGTCTCATTGGAATCTATGCAAACAAGAATCCACCAACAACAGAAAGAAGTTCAAATTATCAATGTTCTTTATGTGCACTTTTCATGCAAGAAATATCCATCCAAGAGTAACTTTAAGATGAGGAGTTTTTTACTGTTCCTCTATACTATACAGATTTTATGACACAAAGGTACCTCTTTTGGATTTCCTACGCACTGCAAGCTTCCATCTACAAAAACTCCTAATCGATCACACAGAACCTCTGCCTCTTCCATGGAATGTGCTGAAGATATGCAAATAAGCTTTTTAAGTGAATTAAAGAGGCAAAGAGGTTGTTATGCTGTCATGTAACAACACTCATACTGTACTGAGCCGGCATGGATTTTATAATTGAAACACAGTAACACAGGGGAAAGAAGGGAGAAAGAGTACTGGTTAGGATGATTGCCCGGTCTTGTTTTGCACGCTTCACAACATTCCATAGATTGTTTCTTGAAGCTGGATCAAGTCCGGTACTGGGCTCATCCATGTAAACCACCTACATGGGATTTTCAAATGAATGCAATAAGTAGGATCTCAAAATATCTACATGTCCAGTAAAACTCTCACAGCAGGAGTAGCTTAATAGAGATCAAGGGATACCTTGGGATCCCCTATCAGTGAAATTGCGACGCTGAGCCTTCTCTTCATACCTCCACTATACTTTCCAGCTTTTTTATCAGCAACCCCACCATGAAATAGATTGACACTTTTCAAAGATTCTTCCACTGCCTTCAGAAAAAAAATCGGAACAGGAAACGGGGAACAAAGAAAAGAAAGAAGAAGCTTATTCTGCAAGCACATAATATAAAAATATGGGGAAAAAACAGTAGGTCTACAGACAGCAACCAATGTCGCATCATATTCTCAAAATTATAATCCCAAGCACATGTTTTAAAGTATAACTAGACTGGCTCGGTTTATGATTTGAAGGTCAATATTCTATATATACATATGTATATAATATAGCGACTTACTTGTATTAACGCAGAACCTTTGAGGTTCTTAAGTCTTCCATAAAATAGTAGATGCTCCCTTCCAGTCAGGGTTTCCCATAGTAGGCTAGAAAAAGGTACAAGAACGAAAATTAATTAGATTGTAAGTATTTAAGAAACAACCAAAAAAGGAAAAAACTTTGCCTTCTTGACACACAAGGTAAAAAATTATATCTTACTCATGCTGTGGGCAAACACCCATGCTGGTATATATTTCATCCATCTGAGTCTGAATGTCCAGACCTTGAACATATGCAGTGCCAGAGGTTGGCTTTGTGAGACCAATCATCTGTGGAAAGATATATATTATATACGCATATATATACATATAAACTTCTAAATTACAAAGCAAGCACAAGATAAAGGTGATTTCTTGACATGCCAGAATATAGGACAACATCCAAAGGGAAGAATCAAACCCAAAAAATTAAGTCAGCAAACAGAGCTCTACCAGAGAAGACTGGAGATGTCAACGGTTATGGCTCGTGAGCCAAGAAAGATCACGACTGAGTACACTAATAGGAGTAAATATAAATTATATCTCCATTAGGCATTAAAAAGTCCTTTATATATTTGAGAAAGTATACGATCATAAGAAAGTATTTTATACAATTTTTACAGTTTTTTCTCCACATATTCTTTCAAATAACTAGTTATGAAGTCTTAATGAATATTTACCCCCCAGCAAATGAGAGAACAAATGGAAGGGAATCTCATGTATTGTAAGTTAATTAAGTTGCAAAGGGTATACTCACCATATTAATAAAAGAGGTCTTTCCCGCACCATTAGGGCCAAGCATACCAAAGCACTCCCCTCGAGACAAAGCAAGAGACAACCCTCTCACTGCAAATTTCTCAGGGTTTCCATCTCTTCCAGGATACACCTTTTTGAGGTTGTCACAGATGATTGAATGACTTGTATCTTGTTCCAGTAGCAACGTGTTAACCTTCTCCCTCTGGAAAGGAAGTGGAAACAATATTCATTCTAATAATTTAGCCACATCAAATTGAGAATTAAAAAAAAAACCTCATAAGATATGAAAGATATACAACATGAAACATGCAAAGGTACCAAAACTTCAATGATCTGGAAAGTGATTAGAACAATTTGTTCCATCCCTTACCAGATACACTGGCTTTTTTAGAGTATTAATTGAGTGCCTAATAATGCCCTCCAAATACTTTACCATTACCAGTAATGAAAATTGAGTATACATGTTAAAGACATGAAAAAGTTACCTCTTGACCAACATCAGGTTTCTCCATGTTAATAAAAACTTTAGATTCCTGCCTTTCCAAACTACGCATCCTAAGAGATGACAGTTTCTTCTTCCTATAGCTTTGCAAGCAAAAGAAAGGACTTTTCCCACTTCCTGATGATAAAGTTTGATCTACGTAATATGCAAAAAGAAGCACCACAAACCACTCAACAACCATGATAATCAAGACCTCTCTCATCCCATTATTGCTATCACTCAAATCTGCCCACCGCATCCCATCAGTCCCCAAATAGTTCCCATTGAAGGCATATTGTGCAAACTCATACAGCCCACGATATAGAGAGAAGCCAGGATATAGCTCCAGAACAATGATCCAACCTCCTACGAAAATGAGAAACAGTTATATAATGAGCTGAGCTTTTGAAAAGTATAAATGAAAAGAGGAGGCAAAGCTTAAACAAACATTAAGCACTGACAACTAAGGTGCTAAGCAGTAGACATGTAGTCAACTAACAACACATTGGTTCAGATTTGAAGATTCACACCTCCAGTTTATCAACAGAACCAGAACACAAATTCAATAGAGAAGATTATTGTATTGCACAAGTCTACTTAATACGTTCACACTCACAATTATAAAGCATTGCCCTATGTAATATCAAAGAAATTACAATGTTAGTATTTTGAGGTTCATCAGGCTTACAAATTATGCCATTTATTTCAAAATATTTTACTTGTTAATGTGCTTCTCTTCAGGCTGACAGAAAGTATCTTTCCAGGAATTCCAATAAATTACATTAATGATTAAACGGGTAAGCCACCCTATGTAACCCTCATCATGGTGTGACTTAGGCTTGAAGAGAAACACACTTGGAGAGTTATTTACTGCTAATGCCAAGTGGAATTGGGCACCCTCTCCAACAATCCTGTTTCCGCCTTTTCTCCTCAAGATCAATGCAAACTAACATAATACTGAGCGAGGGAAGGAAAACTATACGCAAAGTTCCGTTGCATAAAATGAAGTTCTGAAGTGCACTTCCTTGAAACACGACCCATTTTAAATATAAGTTTTCCATAGAACATAGTTTCTTGCAGAAACAAACAAAAGCAAAGCAACAGATAAGTCATTTGGGACAAACATTTCCACTTACTAGGGAACGATGTATCTTCAACAAAGAATTGAAACAGAAAGGCTCCCAAAAGCCCAGTTCCAAAGACACATATGTAACCTATTACTGTTATCATCAAACAAATCATGACAAACATGTCAGTCAACTCATCTTGAAAGATAAAAGTCAAGAATAGGCCACTTCTTTTCAAGAAAACCAAACAAACAACATCCAACCTGTAGAAGTCTTCACGTTTGTAAACATTGCAGCTACTAGAAAAGCCACTGATATTTGCAAGTTTATATAGATGAAGTAAAAAATAAATTGGATGATGTAGTCATTTAGTGTGAAGAATTTTAACCCTGTAAGGAAGTCAACCTCGTTAAAGAAACTCTAAGTGAAGCCAGACTAAGATAGTTAGCATATAATTAGCTGTTAGCTAGCTGTTAGCACAGCTGTTAGCTAGCTGTTAGCAGCTGTTAGCACAGCAGTTAGCTAGCTGTTAGCACAGCTGTTAGCTAGCTGTTAGCACAGCTGTTAGCTAGCTGTTAGCACAGCTGTTAGCTAGCTGTTAGCACAGCTGTTAGCTAGTTGTTAGCCTATAAATTCATTCATTCAGATTAATGAAAAAACAACCTTTCAGCCAATTATCAATTAAGATAGTTGTCAAGTAGTTAAATTATTACCTATAAGTGAACCAAAGACAACAAAACATAGCATGTAGATTGAAGATACTACAAGAAAATAAGTATACGAAATCATCCAATAAGGCCCATCACCAAGCCCATGCATTTTCATCATGATTCTCAGTTTTTGTTGTTTCTCATAAACCAGTGACGTCAACACAACCTACATCAGAATTGGGCAAGAAAGGGAAAGTATAAGTATGTATAGACATAGATCAACGGTTCCTGCATAGCATATAGGACAAAATTGGGCAAATGAGACACATTACAACTATATTTCAACTGAATATTGTGAAAATTACATTTTGGTTAAGGTATAGCCTGACAGAAAAGAAAAAAAAAACCATGTGATTGTAAACATTAAACAGATGGATAGGTTCAGATTCATTTTTAAAGTCATATACTTTTAAAGTCGTGGAAGCACTTATAGTCGATTTATTGTTAATTTTCCAATTTTCCATGACTCAAAAATACAGACGATTGGTCCATAGTCAGTAAGAAGGATATCATCATATCAATTTTACAGAACTCTCAGTCATTATACTTTGAGAATAAATTATGAAAAAAAAAAATAAAAAGGAACAGAGTTACTTATTCTTTCAAATGCAAATAGCCATGTACTGAAATCAAAACATGTACAACTGTAGCAAAATCTATGGCAAAAAACAGGACTTATGAGACTTAAACAAATCCTAAATGGATGAACAAGGCTTCACATACTTACCGGGAACAGCTGTAAAATGACCCATGTAAAGAAGAGTGGGCCAAGAAGAGAAGAAAAATCCAGCCTGAGTTTGGTTTCAGGCTTGGGCATTTCGTTGACAAACTCAAACAACATTTTTGTTCCAGATCCTTGAAAAAACTGAAGGTAGGCATTGGATGCCTGTGAATGCCACACCAAAAAAAAATTTCCCTTGAGTAAAGCTGAATTTATAACAAAATACTAAAACAGATATTTGAATCACTATCAGAAAAGAAAACTCAACAAGGAAACAAGTATTGATATCTACCAGATTCACCAACCGTGGAAGCCGCAGAAAAGCAATAGGAGCATTGCCTGTGTCATTCTTTAAGGTTGAATTGTACCATATACTCACATTAAAATCATTCCCATTTGAGTTAGAGAAATCATAGGCTGCAAGAAAATATAGAGTGAGTATTTCCCTACAGTAAACTATATTCACTATATCAAACAATAAAGCAGGAAGTAGATAACCTGAAAGGATTTCATTAATCTTCCTCTGTGAATTCCCCTTTCTGTAACCTTTATACAGCTCATTGTTTACCTCAGAAGAACTATTGCGCCACAAATGCAAACCTTGAACACATCTAACCTCTATGTTCAAGAAAAATTTGGGTAAGGAAAGGTTTAGTAGTCTGCATGTGACAAAAATTAAAGTGTATGTGCACAATTGATATATATATATATATATAGAGAGAGAGAGAGACAGAGAGAGAGAGAAAGTACTAATCAGGTTTATAGCATCTTATTAACTATGCACAATTATCTGAGTACACATTCAAAGGAGGTCCCCGAGGCATTAGGTAAGTCTCCAACATAATAAACATGCAGGTCTTATCCATAAATTAGATAATGAACTTTAATTTGAGAGCCTGCCTGAATCCCACTGCATTAAATTAATTAAATTAAATTTTCAAGGACCAACCAGAATGGAATTCAACAAGCAAAGATGGCTTACATGCATGCATCATGGATTTTCACCTTATATTGCTCCGGACAGAATTAAGATATATCATAAATAAAGGGGTAAATATCGTTTACCTTGTTGCCTATTAATGGATGATATATTAATGGGAACAGAAACTACGGAGTTTTCTGCACATTGACTTTGCACATTATATATGGGAAGACCTGAATAGAAAGCTGGATCAAGGAAATTGGAATATTCAGGCACTGATTCTGTGCCCTGAAACATTTTATAAAAGGTGATATCAGACTTAAAGCTGGAACACTTATAAAGAAACTAAGCAAGATATGATACTAAATGAGATGCAAAAAACAAAATGGTATTTGAGAAGAAAAGGAAAAGTAGGGAAAGGAGCATAGAGAGAAGACAACTTACTGAGACACTACTGGCTAAATTATCCAGAATATCAGAAGAATTCGGAGTAAAAGAATTTGTGACCATATTCCAAGCCAAAACTATCAGAATGCACAGAATAAGGTTAGCAAATTACAACAAATATTGCTCCATAACTCATCGAGTGAAGCAATAAAAATATAAAATGAGGGTAATACCTTCTCCAAGAGATTGATTATTCCCAGTGAACAATATAGTTACAGGACAGGATCCTGTCCTCTTGCACGACTCATTTGGCAAGTCTGTATATGAGACAACATCAGATATCACGGCGCGATAGTCAGGAGCTGGCACCTGTAGCAATGGAGGCCATTGTGGAGGATCAGGAATGGGACAACTGGCCCCTTGATCCAAATCTGAGTATTCCAATCCACAAACTTCCTCACATTGACCATCTCCCTTTGTATCAATACAAACACAGCCACACCTATTTTCAGGCTTATCCAGTTCATGGTTGACCAAAATTTGGACTAGAACGAGCAATAAACACAGGAGAATTGGAAATGAAACTAGCCGAATATTCTGTTTGATATTTCGTTTCTGCATAAAGAAAATACAGTATTATCATCAGATTCATCTGCAAAATATTATTTATTTGTTGACTTCGCAAAATTTCAGAACATGAATCGCAAGAAATGTCATTTTAATCTTACCCATCTCCCATACACAATTAAAAACTTGAACTTAGATCAATACCAAAAATAAATCCTACCGCAGAAACAAACTAACCCATGATTTATTGCTAATTAAAATGAACCCAGAGAGTAAAACAATGAGGACAAAATTTCACAAAAAGAAAAAAGAAAGTAAAAGCTTGATCAACAAGCAAAGCAACCAAGAACCCAGAAAAGAAAAAAAAAAAAAAGAGAAAAGGGAAAATTAATAAGAATATGACAAAGAAAATTTAAAAAAAGCAAAGAATGACAACCCAGAACTCTTCATTCGATCTTTCTTTCTTTTTTCCACATTCTTTTTCAGTTTTCAAACATCAAACTAAAACTAATCACAAAGAAGAAGAGATAATTTCAGAGCGGCAGACCTGGAAAGTTAAGTTCTTTCTGAGCAGAGCATTTGCCTGAGTCCAGAAGTTCGCAGGGCCATGAGATGTATCCGCCATTGAATTGCTTGCCTAAGCAAGCAAGAAATGTAAGTACCGTTAATCTGAACTTCCCAAACGGTAAAAACGAAATTTAAATTTCCCACTAAAATTTTAAAGATTTAGCATTGGTGCCACTTTTTTCTTTCCTCTTGGTCACTGCTGTTTGATATTTTGCTCTGCTGCTCATGGACTTTATAAACAAAGCTGTCAAAGCGGCTTCGTTATTATATAATTTAGTCAAATGCCATAAAAATAACAAAGAAATAAAAGTTGTCCTATTCTGTTGGAAGAAGTACCATTTTGCCACTTTACCGCGTTTTTTGACTCTTTCTTTCATCGCGCAATAAATTTTTATTTTTATTTTTGGTCAGGCCCAATAAAGATCTTTAATTTACCATGATAAATAATTGAAGAAATTCACATATGAAATTCTTCTCAAAACAAAATAAAAAAATAAAAAATTCACATATGAAATTCATCGAGTTGTGCAATTACAGAGTGAACTGTGTAATTAAAAGTGTGCCAGCTTTCTTGTTTGCATGCCTCAAATGCAACACTGAGAGCCAGAAATTAAACAAAATAAAAAGATAATCATTAAGGGGTCTTTTGTATATGATACCAGCATCAATCAATTAATTGATACAATATTTCTTCTTCACATGTTTGAGGTAAATGGACCCCAAAAAATAAATTTATTTAAGTTATCAGATCCACCAAGTACCAACCAAGAATTTTATATATGTAGTAACTTGTGGGTCAAGTGTCAACATAGATTTTATGAGTATAAAATTCATTCAAAATACATATAACTTACAGCAGGGAAAATTTCTGATGGCAACATCAATGGACGATGCTTCCAGGATAAGAAGTTTAATCTTAGTAAAATGAATGCAGTTTCTTGCAAGACTTGGTATGTAATTATATATTATTTTAAGGCCTAAATTTTTTATATTCTTTTGGGAAGATTATAAGGCCTAAAGTTTACTCAGAATGATTGCATCAGTCAAATCTAATATGTTTTGAACCAATTACTATAATTTAAACTACCCACTCCATGATAGCAACAGTCATAATTCTCACCCTCCTCTTAATTACTAGAGCTACAAAATATTTTTTGTAATCTTGAAAAGACTGATGAAGACAAAAATATATTAAAATGCTTTTCATTTTGTAGAAAATTGGATTACCTTAATGTGGATGCAAAAGCCTTCAAAAACAAGAACCTGAATTCTAAATAGATAATGTTACTATTTTTCAAAGCTTGCAAATAACTATAATGGGTTGAAACTTGAAAGTGACACCTTTTTAATGAAATAGTACACGCGTGTAGGTGTGACATCAACATTAGTGCAACTCAATCAAATATTATAATTCTCAAAGAAATTTGAACCGAGTGCAGCTTTCAAGAAGAAATATGAAAATGGTGAAAGATGATTTCTTTTTTCTTTTTCAATTGTTTTATTCAACTAAACCTGACAACATTCAATGAATAAAACTTAACTGATAAGTTGCTTCATGAGTTCAAGAAAGAATGACAATTTGGTCCGTATAAGGTGAATGCTCTTTTCAAATGTAGCTTGTTGAGAAGTCATTGGCAGAGGTGAAACTCGCTGACGCAGCCAGAATAACAGTTCACTCATAGTGTCTAATATTTGTAGGATGTGACTAATAAAATGGATGGGAGGATGCTTTCATTTTAACATCTCGAACCACAGTTGATGTTCCAGATTGTTGGCCCATTCTTTAGCAGCATCTTAAGTTTTTGGGGATTTAGTGATGCATTAAAGCTCTTGCGAGATATTTTAGATTTGAAACCTTCATTCCCCACTTTTTTTATTGCTCTGTAATTGTAAGGTGACTCAATGTATACATTTTTTATCATTCCCTGATAGAATGTAACTACATTTGTTATATTTTAGATAATTACTTAAATCAATATATTGCATAACTATATTTGATTTGTAATATATTGATTTGTCATGTTTTCATGTAGATAAATATACTGCATCATCCCCTCAACTCAACTGTGGCAACATTAACTATATTATTTCATTGCATAGGATTACAAGACCCTGTATCAGAATTTCATGGCATTTTTTTAGTACACAACTTGTGGAAGAAATTCAGAGGCACAACTGAAAACCATATCACTTGCAACAATCTTAAAGACTAGGTTCACCATATAAAGCATAATAAACATGACGGTGGAGATTAAATGATAATCAATCACTATACAATCACTATGAATGGCCAGACGAAACTCAAAACCAACCATGTCTTAGATTTAATGCAAGATAATAGCATGAAACCTATGATGTACATTCACTCATAAACATCCCAAATGCAGACAAATCAGGAGAGGCTCTTGCCCCAACACAACCCTCTAACTAGAGACACCCCGTTCACAGTTTCACAACACTTTAAATCACAATGCATAAATCAAAAACCGACATCAATATCTGCCACTTTATATTGAATTGGAAACCCAAATGTTACTGGAAAATCATCTTCTCCACTCTGCTTGGGTTACCTTTCCTGCAAAATCAAACAATAACCAAGGTGATTAATACTAGAAACAGAAAATGTGATAAAACGATAAGGCAAATCATTGTGCATATTGAGAAAATATAGAGGAAGTATATTGTTGAGGTTCTTCACATGATGAAATGATGTGCTGTAAAAGCAACTAACTTTCAGCTGAACTTCCCTTTAGAGGAAAGGACAGCAAAACAATTCTTAAGCACTAACAGATCTGGAAGAATATGCAACATCTTCTAGATCAACAAAGAATTAAAAGAACTTGAAATTCCTTCTGTTGTGAATAGACAACCAAATATTGCAATATATTTCCAAAACATCCCGGTGTGGGTGGGGAACGAGAATCAGTCTGAATAATGTAAAAATCATACCATCTCTTGAGGCTGATTGAGATTTGTCACTTTTATTTCCTCCTTTGCCAACTGTTTGAACCAGTCTCTGTGTCCTTGGCGACTGTGAGCTGATTTTGCTATTTGTTGATGATGGCAGAGAATGACGACGAGTGAAGTTTATTTTCTCAGTCCCCTCTTGTCCAAACCTAGGGGAGCCTTGTGCTCTCAGCTTTGCCTTTGCAGATTCAGTTGCTGCCATATAACTTGGAACCGTTGGACTGCTTTGCAACCCATTCTCTGGACGCTCTTGTTTGGCAGGAGTAGAAGCTTTCCTGCTTGATTTCTGGTTGTCAATGGTTGTTAAATCTTCCTTTTGGCTAAAAACCCCATTTGAGACAGAGATGTTTGCATCTTTTCTACTGCCCTCTGTTAATAACTTCAACTCAACTGAAGCTTCATCACTAGGTGTATTTATATCTTTACCAGTGCCCTCTGTCAAAGGCTTTAATTCTGTTGCAGCTTGAACACCAGATAAATTAAATACCTCTCTTGTTGCTGATGGTTCAGGAGTTGCTTCTGAATCAGGCTGATTGGACAGAGTCCAGGTTGGCTCTTTCTTCATTTTCTCACCAGAATTACTCGTGTACCCTTCCAAAACATCATGACCCGAAGTGCTTGAAGTCTTTTCCGGACTCTGTTTGAGAGTCTCAGCTTCAGCTTCTGTCTGCACAGAGTTCTCTACTACGGGACTATGAACCTTTCTCAAGTTACGTTTAATCTTTTCAAGTTCAACTTGTGGATTTTCCAGCAGTGGTTCTGCTGGATGGCTAGAAACTTTCCGAAGATTACGTTTGGGTTTCTCAAGCTCAGAGGTTGCTTGCACCGAGGCACTTTCAACATTTGCAGCAGGAAGCCTCCGGCTGTTTCGCTTTACCCTGCCTGTTTGAGCCTCTGGATGCTTTCTCTGAGATTTAGAATCTGGAACTTTTCTTGGTTGGGGAACTGGTTTCCAAAATTGGGTTGCTGACCAACGTTCTAGCCAGTTTGAGACTGAATTTGGATCTTCAGGTTCATAATGCAAATGCAGAGGCATTGCAGTAGGTGACAAAGCAAGAAGCTAAAAAAGAAAAAACCAAACTGTTACAACATGCCACTTTGGAATCATACAAATGCGATAGGAGCAGATGCTTATATGACAAATTGTGGTTCAAATCTGGATATGTTCTTCAAATAATATGTATTATTCAAACTGAAAACACAATGCTGAACTTACCTTACAAATGAAAACATTTGCGGACAGCTTTGCCATCTGAGTCCACGACATATTAACCTTGCCCTCCTGATGGACAAATTATAGGGAATATATTAAAGGTCAACACAAAGGAATCTAAAAATTCATCTAGCCCAATGCAGTTAGAAAGATAAATAGGGATAGAGAACAGAAGGGGAGCGTGAGGTTCTCTGCTCAAAGATGAGAGTGACAAATTGTAATTGACAATTGACTGAGTACTTAGGACTACCAGAGGCATCACCCTGCATTTCGTTTGCACTTCAAGCCCAATATCAGACAGCCTGACCCGTCTTCCACGAGCAAGTGCCTGAAACTTGACAATTCCCACCATACTGCACAGAGTAGCAACAGCTTGTCTCCTAACCAGGTGACCACGGATAAGTGCCTGCAATCTTATTATGCCTTTGAGAGCCCAAAATGCCCGGCGAGCCTTCACATATTACACCAACATCAGTTGTTTCTAATCTCAACGAATATAAAATCGATACAATGAGCATTAGACAAGAACAAACAAATAAATAGCAAATGATTTAATCCACTGAAATAATATTTCAAACAAGAGACGTACCAGATAGCCCCTAAACGCAGCCTGTGCCTTAGTCGCAGCTTGCTCTTGCCTAATTTTTTCAGGATCATGCACTGCATCTTGTGGCGTGGGTGCTTGTGTTTTTGTACTTTGACTCCCTGGTCCCCCATCGCCTAATATACTTGGAGCTTCCTTGTTCTCTAATTCTAACCCTATGTTCTCATCTATGGTGTTTGTGTTTTGTTGAAAAGAAACAGGTGGATCTGAAGCATATTCAGCTCCAACTGCCTTGGCAGAAACCACCACCTCCTTCTCATTTAAAATTTTCTATACAAAATGATCATAGGCATAAATATAGATTTTGTGTTAGTTTATGCTTTGTTTACAGATAGAGAAATCAATATAACTTCTGAAATTGGAGGGATAGCAAAATGCAACGAATAATTATACTAAAATAATAAAAAAGTTAAGTCTGCTTTATCTCAAGATTAAAGGAAATGTTTGAGAATAAGATGTCCTGCATTTGATTTTAAAAAATATATTAAATCAATAACAATTAGCGTTACCTCTCTTCCTTTTGTAATATTAGTTTTTGAGGATTTCTTTCCAAACAATACAGTCTTGATCCATTTAGCTGGTGATTTGCCCATTTCAGGAAGACCAAGAGCCACAAAATCCTGAAGCCCACTTTCTGCATGGTTTCATACAGTAAAAAATTGAATATGCATAAATTGCAACTTGGATAAAAATTAATGCAATGGGAAAAAAAAAGGAAAATAAAAATGTGAAGGAATGAAAATTTCCAGAACCAAACATTATAAGTTTATAACAGCAAATCTGTCTATAGGTGCTTATGGCAACACCTCTTAATTAGATACCCATTTACAAGAACCACATGGATCGAAGTACAGACCCAGAGAGAGAGAGAGATCCTCAAAACATATTGCTTTTGATCTTAACTAACATGCCTAATTTCAAGTCGAAAACCATTAAAATCTTGAAAGACAAGACCCATGCGTGAAGGCACAAAATACATTTAATCTGTTGAGCTATTTAATTAATGTATTAAACGTTATAACCAAATCCATAAATACTATCAAATGCAATCCCCTTAGAGTCAAATTAAGATGACAACAAATTCCTAGCTTCATTAAACACATCAAAAAAGGTAAGAGCTTCAAAACAATCACTATTACTCTTCAAAAATCTAGTTACATAGTTACATAGCCAGAGAGACACTAAGCAATCAGTCAATCACAGCATATTTAGTTAAAATTCAGAGTCAAGCTAAAAGCAAATCTAGAAACACTCCATAATCCACAAGATCTTAGAACCTAATCAGTAGCAACACATATGAGGTTGAGCTACACCAGATCTGAAACTTACTTCACAAAAATGTGGACCTTCTAAACCCCAAATCTACCATTCCTGGAAAACATAAACCTCAGACCATCAGAAAAAAAATTTTGAGCTTTTAGAGATTATAATAAGGAATGAAATGTACCATGAGACTCATGAGTGAGTGAGAGTGCGCAAAACCCAGAAACGGTGATCTAATGAAAATAAAGCTCCCTCCTTTGCTTTGCCAGCTTTACTCTCTGTACTCTGGACTGGTCGCCAAAAAAATACCTGAATTTGAAAAATTGGAGACAAGAGGAATAGGATCAAGTGTGGTGAGGTCTAGGTTAGCAAAATTGAGGCCATTCATGATTGCATAGCTGAGGTGGACATTTTCAGATATTTTGACTGGTTTCTTTGATCTCAAGACATATTCTAATCCAACGATTGTTAAAGAGAGGTTACGGTGGGCTTGAGCGTAGGCAATGACTATCTTAGAATAAAGAAGTATGTGTTGGCAGTCCCGAGTGCAGTTAGCCAGTTACTTCGGAACCAAGGGTGCACAGCTCCTTTATTTATTCCGAAGCATGATCGGAATTACGCTTCTGCCCTCTCAACTGCAAATTTGAAACCGAGGCACTAGTGCGCGCGTGAGTCATGGTAGCCGTCGACCCGCAAGTGTGATGTACGGATGTGGATGTGGGCGTGTGTGCAGTCGTTGTAGTCACGGAGTAGAAATGTGGGAACCCAAGCCATTATGGTCATTAACTTCTCACCTCTATTTTTTACCATGGCTTGATTATGGTCTAATCTAACACCAACATAGAGAGCAAAAATAAAATATATTCCTTCACTTTCCATTATTTGTCTCCTGTCTTATATTATTAAAGTTGGTTGTTACTTGTAACTAATACATGGATCCACTTTCCAAAAAGGAACTCTAAGTTTAAACACAATCTTACTCAATTTGTAATATTGATTAAATTTGGGAATAATTAAAATATAGTTTTGGTTGGTAGGGATAGTAAAATATCTGTTGTTTACTATGGCACTTATCTCAAACTCACAATTATGTATGATATATATAGTACCTGCCATCTAACAACTCACCTATCACATTCAATGCTTATGTCTAATTGTCTACTACAGCTTTTTTAGAAAATAAAAAATAAAAAAATTGTGTAATACAATTATTGTAAAGGCATAAATTATCAAATATTAGATTTTTTTTAAAAAAATTATAAATAACTAACGTTTATGACATTTGAACTTAATATTAATAACTAACGTAGTAACGTCTATGAATCTTCATCCAAACTAACCAAAGAAAAAACAACAACAATTTGAAAATAAATTTTGCGAATCATTTTAAATTTAGCAACCATCTCCGATTACCATACTTCGATCACCACATTGGCCGACCTCCAACCACCACCGTCAGCTTTGTCGACTATTGTCGACACTGGCCTCCAGTTGATTTCCTCCTTGCACCATGTTTTATATTCAAAAAGATAAAAATAAAATGTGGTTGCTAGGGTTTTAACCTTCAATTTTATACATAACTAAATAAACTCTCAACCAATTAAGCTAAATATATATTTGTGTTTAATTGTTTATTTTAAATATTTATCTTATATTGCTACATGTATGAAAAGAAAATTATGTTATATATGTTTAAATTCCTAAACTGTAAATAAAAAAAATAAAAAGAAATCTTCACATTTAAATTTTTATTCAAACAACAGAATTTTAAATTTAAAGATTTAAAATGCATAGATTTAAAATTTAAATCTAAATTGGACCTAACATTATAAGACATATACTCCTTAACCAATTGATAGTTGATTTGGATATATCCTAAGTTCCTAACTTGAAGTCTTGAATAACTTTTTTATCCAAGTCTTCTCAAGAAGTTAAAAATCATAACGGGCCCAATTTCTTAACTATTCTACTACCATGGCCCATTCCATCAGTTTTGTCTTGGCCCAATGGGCCACAGAGGTGTTCTTCTCAGTGCATGTCTACCCATAAAAACCAAGTCCGATCGAAGACAAAAGGAAAAAGCTAAAAACCGCCTTCGTCTATATCATCGCATATCATTTCTCAACCGCACAAAGCAGTTTTAACGGTATTTAAATTTGAAATTCGAATTCAAATATTTATCAACGTGTGGGTCCCATGCGGCGCCAGCCGTTGAAAATCCTCATCTCACACCATTGCTGGCTTGTAGCATTCAAGGTGCAAATGAGTTGTCCACGAGTCCACCTCCTTTCAATCAGGTCCGCTCGATATCACTACTCAATCCCCAACAGCAGATCAAAATCTAACACGTGGAAAATGTCCTGGCTCTGCGCGCATCGGAACGCGAGTGAGAAGGTTTCATCACCTGTGCGCGTGAAGTGAAATTTGAGTTTTTCGTGGGGTATCGTCACAGTTCCCGCCCAAACGATAAGTCAAAAAAATGGGGAAAAAAGAAAAAGAAAAAAAGAAAGAAAATGAATATAAAAGCCAGACTCTGATTCATTGTTGTTCACACAAGAGAAGGAAGAAGAAGAAGCAGAGCAATCAATCAATGGAGGAACCCCAGTCTGCTCAATTTCAATCTGGTATTATATCTATTTGTGAGAGCTGGTCATTTTTGTGTGGTGTGTGTTTGTTTGTGAAAATTGATGTGAAATTGGGGTGTGTTTTTTGGATGTTTCAGGAGGAAAGCTTGTTCGGTACGCCCTGCGATCGGCGACGAAACCCAAGGAGGAGAAGGCTGTGGCTGCCGAATTGTCCAATAGTTCTGCGTCTAAGAGGTATAATTTGAATATTTGATGATGATGATGTGATAGGCTGATAGTCGATAGTTCAATTTCACTTGCAATTGAGTCTATTTTAAGGTATCATGAAGGAAAAGGAAATCAAATTATGGAGATGGGTTTATAATTTTATATTACATGTTTTTAGGATATGCAGACTCATGTATATGAAGGTGAAAAGAGAATCTGAACTTTTCAAATTATGGCTGGAAATCTCTATTTTTTTGAATTATGGGTATATTGCATGTATTATGATGGTGAAATTTTCAGTCCCCATAATCTGAATCACATTACATGTGATATGAGAAATCTCAATTTGATTTAGAAAAAAAAAAAAAAATTCTTATTGCTTGCACAGCCAACATGATGGTGAAGCAAGCTACGGCATCAACAATGTTAAATGGTTCTGTCATCTGTGTTTTGAAATCTCTGGCATATCAATATTAAATTGTTGCAAGATTTATCACTTTGAGTAGAAATGCACACATAAAAAGAAATTAATCAAGGAGTAGATGAATTAGATTTCGCAATCTTTTGCGGTCTATAGATGTTATTGTTAGGCTACACCTTACTCCCAATTTTCTTCTTTTCTTCTTTTTGTTCACTATGCTCGTTTGCTCTCTGCATAAGCAAAGTGGCCCTGCTTAGACAACATATTGAATTGTATTTGGGTATGTCTATTTTTAGGGGAAGACCTGCATCTACTGTAAGTAAAAGTGTGGGTGTTCTTGATCTCTCTGGCAAGGACAAGTCTGCCAAGCCACCCAGAAGGCTCTCCTCCATTCCTACCAGGTCGGCTGGTACTCCAGCTCCAAAACTGGCTGGCAACATCACTCCAGTTTCAGAGGCTAGATCAAGGAAGTCTGTGAAAAGTGAAACACCAGCTTCCGATTCTTCTAAATTAATAAGCAGGAAGAAGTTTGATCTTCTGTCCTCCCCATCATACTGGCTGTCACAGATTAAGCTGTCTGAGGCTTCTGCCAAGCACTCAATTTCACTTGGGTTTTTTAAACTAGCCTTAGAGGCAGGATGTGAGGTACAACTGATTCATATTATTTTTTTCAGATCCCATTTTACCCCCTCTGTTATATACTTGGGTCTTAAATTATATGCAAGAGATGATTGTGACCCATTTTTCTCTTTCAAATAATATCAAACCCAGCCTCTACAGCCAGTGCGAGATGAGCTTAAATCCTATAAACTCCGTCATAAGGATAACCTTGGTGACCTTGGAGAGACTCTGACAGGACTATTGGAGAGCTACAAGATTTTAGAAACGGAGGAGTTTCAGGTCTCCGAAACTTGTTCGCAGGTATTTGAGGAGGGGACCCGTTCTTCTCGATCTTCTGATGATGATGTCAAGAGCTGTTCTTCGACAATGGGAACTAGGAAACTAAAACCCAAGTCGTTGAACACTGATGCTGCTCAAGTTTCTTCAGTCACAGTTTCAGCCAAGAAGGAGATTATTCAGAAAAGCACTCCTGCAACCAGGGCTAGGGGATCTGTGTCAAAGAGTTCTTCAAATTCAGGACCTGTTTCTGAGACTGGAGTGCGTAGGTCAACAGCAAAGAAATCCCAGAAACCAAGTAAGCAAGAGTCTAACGACGATAAGGATAGGAAGAAGAAGCAGGGGAATAAATCTGCTGGTGAACAAGGCAAGTTCTTTTGGGTTCCTAGGTGTAATTATCTTTCTTGTCGAGTGTTATGTGACATTGTTTAATGAATCGGTGGTGTTGCACAGTTGCAGGATCAGTTAACCCTACTCCTGCAGAGGAGGAAGCTCTTAATGGGAACAAAGAAAATGAGGTGAATTGCTTTTCTAGTATACATTGCGTTGTTTGTTACACTTTACTACTTTAGCTTCTATAATATCAAGTAAATGGGGTTCTGATTTTGTCTTTCTTTTCTTTGTTTTTTGTTTTAATCTCCCTGATTTTCACTTACACTATCTTTTATCTGTCTGCTGTAGGATGCTCCCTCAATGGAAGAGATCAACTTGGCTTAAGTCGCGTAAACATTACCGTATTTCTAAAGCAGTTTCATTCTTATACTCTTGTTGGGTTTGTCTTCAGTGTTTTTTTGTGGGGGATATGCCTATGTATAGAAGGTTTCAGGTGAAAGTTTTTCAGTCTGTTTGGTGAATCCATCTTATCTGTCTTTTTATTGGTTTAAACTGCGGTGGTTTGTTCATTGTTAAATACAGTTGCTGGTGATATCTATTGTACTGATCAATTCAAGTATTTATTGTTTTTGGCATGAAACAATTGGATTGCATTTTGGATTGGTTTCCAATGTATATCATATGCTGATGTGAATATGCATTCGGAGTAGCTACTCAGCAACTTAAGTTTACAAAGATAAAAAAACACAAAGTGTGGACATCAATTACATTATATCAGTAGTTCAAATTAATCCAAGCTTTATTGATGTCCAAATTTGTACTTAATAAACTGAAAAAAACAAATCAAAGTGGAATAAACTGCAGAGGCTCAACTTCCAAGCCAGGCATAAACCAGACTGGCCGTGGCCATTTGACATCACGCGAAAGCAGAGGCTCAACTTCCTCATCTTCCAAGCTAAACACTCCCGAGTGGTGACAACCATCCTCCATGTCTAAACGATCATCAATAAAGTAGATGCAGTTGGGTTTTACCAGCCCCTTAAAATTTCGAGTGTCAATGGCAGCAGAGTGGTTCTGGCCCAAGAAAATCGTCCACGTAGTCAAGTCGTTGATGGGTGTCCAGCTCCCATCATCACGCCTGTAAACTTCAAAGGCAGGGTTCTTCCGCATTTCCCTTATGATCATAACCAGCTCTGCTCCTACGCCAACGATATAAACCTTGTCACCCCGAAAGAAGTGAGGGCACACAACTTCTTGAAGCCTCGGTGCATACAAATCATCAAGATCGCAAACCACAATCTTCCCCAACTCATTAATGGCGAGCAACTCCCTGCCCATGAAGGAAAGAACATCATCATAAAAAGACCCTGCTGGAGTCAACATGGTCCATGTTTTCTCCCCTGGTTTGTAGTAAACGAGCTTTCGTTTCTCTCCGTAAATGGCCAGAACTTTGTAGTTGTACGGGTCACAAGAAGGGTCGGAAGATAGTATGGCCTTGTGGACGAGGACGCAGTTGTTGTGGTCTTGATGGAATTCGGAAGAAGAGAGTTTGGGGAGAGTGAGTTGAGCTCGGGTGAGGGGGTTGAGGAGAGTGAGTGATGTGGTCTGATCGTCGAGCAGGATTAGCCAACCTGATGATGAACCGCATATGGTCTTGTCATGTGCCTCGGGGAGTTCGAGGGTGTGGAGTTTGTGGGTGGAAATACTGAAAAAAGATTTAAAGTATTTGTTGTTGGTGGTGTTGGTGGTGTTGGTGGGTTGTTGGTCTGGAAGCATTAGCCATGGGAAGTCTTGAGGTTGGGGTTTGAAGCGAAGGGATACCATGGTGGCCGAGCAGTGTAGTGGAGAAGCACTTAGTTTGCTATGGAATTATGAATGCGAGTAACAAAACCATGAAGGTCTAGAGCTATAATTATAGTGAAAGAAACATTGAAAAAGTTCCTATTCCTACTAGGAAGTGATCTGCCGCCTTACTTGTTAGAGGTGTTTTGTTTAGGAAAGCTAGTCAAAGAAATATGGAAAGTTAATAATTCCTACTAGGAATTGGAATGATATCTGTCGCCTCGTATTAGAGGATCCTAATCTCAAATCTCCTTATCAAGCAAGGGAAACCCCGAAATTAAAAAGTTTCCTAGTATTAATATATATTTTTTTGGCCACTAGTATTACTGGATAGAAATATAAAGATTGAGAGAACCACACTAGCTAGTAGCTTCTAGTGAAGACAGAGAGTAGGAGGGGGAGAGAGAGGAGGGCTTAGAAGGAAAAATAAAATAAAATTTCTGTGCAAGAGAGACTGATTTTCATTGACTCATGAAGCATGTACCTAACTGCTAATTAATCAAAGCTTAATAAAGATTGAGAGAACCACACTAGCTAGTAGCTTCGTGAAGACAGAGAGTAGGAGTGGGAGAGAGAGAAGGAGGGCTTAGAAGGAAAAAAAAAAAAAAATTTCTGTGCCAGAGAGACTGATTTTCATTGACTCATCAAGCATGTACCTAACTGCTAATTAATCAAAGCTTATGTTTTCTCTTCGCCAAAAATTTCATGAAAAATTGTAACAAAAGAAATCATGAAGAGTTCTGCTATTTGTAGTAAACTACTATTTTTCTTTTTAAAAACCGAAGCAAGGTCATAACAAACCAATGCAAATTGATACACAACACTCTATTTTACATGAACTCAACCAACTTGCAATGTGGCAAGACATACAATTAAAAGACAAGACAAACCTAAGAGTCATGATCTGCGGGAAAATATTCAAATACAGGATAAATGTTGATAATTTTGCACAATCATTCTCAGTAGCAATGCTACTTATAACGTGCCTTCGAACATATTCAAACTGCCCTACAAGCACCTCATGAAGGAATTAGTCTGCTGTCCAACTTTGTTCCACAATTTCCCTCACTCTTCGGTTGTACTCACGCTTGTTCTCGCTAAACATGCGAGCAGCTTCTGAATTTGCAGGAGAATTTGGGTTGGGATCACATAGTAGTGACTGCAATAAGCAAATAGCAGATGTTAGAGTTTCTCAGATTGTTGGTGTTTAACACACTAAAAGTTCTCAAACATATGCATCAGTGTTTCCATTCATAAATTGGTCCATGTACAAGTACCTACATATCTGCATTCACCCCTGCAGCTATATTATATAAAATTATAAACACCTATGTTGGAATAAAGATAACGTAGAGCCCTTCCGTAAGACGCTAAGGTGGCAAAACTTTAACTTCTGGATACAAGGTTTTTTTAGTTCTAACTCATATATATTCTATATGCGACCTGTATACCTGGCTTACCTGCTTTGTAAATTCATTCTAATAAACAAGGAAACATCAACGCTTTCCACACAATCAAACCATACCTGGATAGACGTGAGGATAGCTGCCACATCATATATAGGACTCCACTGATTCTGTAAAATATCCAAGCATATACTTCCATCTGCATAAACTGACCAAATTTGAAAGAAAATTTGAGTTCAGAAACCACAAGAGAAATATTTTACATGACACAAATGCTGATGTCAAGATATGTACTTACTATTCGGATGAAACATTCGAGAAACAAATCGGACTGTTGGTGGTTTGTTTGGATAATCTTCTGAAAACTGAAGAGTCAACTTAAATGTGCCTGTACAGCTCCAGTCGAGAGTTATTTAATGTAAATATCAATGGACTTAAGGTTATTTAACAGAAACATGCATACCCTTGTCAACCACCACAAACAAGTAAGAAAGCTAATAGTTATTTTCAGGTTGCAGTTTTCAGATTTTTACTATTAGGAAGTACAAAAGTTTTAAGAATTATGGAATTACGGAATGCACCAACCCTATGCATTTTCCTTTTTGTAAATTACCCTATAAAATTTTGCAAACATGGACATTCTAGTTAATTACTGATTTTTGCAACCTTATCACAAGTATGATCCAGTGAACATACATGCATTGAATGAAAAAACCCACATCTGAGACACATTAACCGAATTAAAAGCTTCAGTGAAAGGATTAACTGACCTCCATCCCAAGGAGTATCATCGGGACTGCAATCCAAACCAGACAACAAACGAGAAATGGCTTATCCAACCGTACTTAAACATATTGAAAAATGAAGAATTATTGGTACATAACAAAAGAGAACCCAATAGCATATTTCTTTAATGCACATCAATTTCCAACTCACCCAAATATAACAGCGTTCCACAGCATTATATTGTTGTCTTGAGGCGCCCCACTAATCCCTGCGGGTGGGTCTTGTTGTAGCCTCTTGAAGTCTCTCATCAGCCTCTTCCTTGCAGGAGTCGACATCTTTAGTTCTCCGCCACCTATATAACACAGCAATCACCAACCAATAAACATCAACCCAACTCAGTAACAACCTTTTGAAGATCAACCGTGCATCGGGTGAACCCCATTTTATATACCAAGTTGCAAACGAAAGAATTTGGGGCAATTCAATTCGCAGGAATGACAATTTAACATAGAAGGAATAGAACAAGCGATACAAATACTTCGAATTACCACATCGAAACCTTAAGCTGAGCTACATATACACTAAAACAAAACTCGGACCCTGAAATTGAGCTCAAAGATTAAGCATTTCACTTCAATTAAGCAACTTTTCAGATGTTTACAGCTTCAGAATGCAAAATAACAAAAATAATCTTTCTCTAGTAATTTGACACTAAGAAAAGACACTTATTCATCTTCAGACTATAAACACCCAAGCACCTACAAAATTAATAAGGCTAGGGATTTGACCCCATCCAAACACAAAATTCGTATCTTTTTCTCATACCCTGGTAACCCACCTAATAAACCAACCAATTTTAAAATTAAAATGATAAAAAGGAATAGAAAACAAGAGAAACTGAATATAATTTAGTGGGAATTGTCTCACACTTGGAGCTTGGAATCTCCAAGAGGTGTCGATCCGAACGGATTCCGAATCGGGTTGCTGGTGTACGGGCGCGAAGAGGGTGATGGAGGAAGGGGTTTTTGGATGAGGGTTTGATCAGATCGAAGCCATTTAGGTTTGGGCGGAGAGGAACACAGAACTAACTGAGAGAAAGAAAGAGAAAGAAGGGTGGAGCTTGTTTTGATTGGGATGTGGGTTGGGTCGGTCTACTCAAGACTGTCCCTACTTGATTGGCTACTTGGAATTTTCTCTACCTTTTTCTTTTTCCTTTTTTTCTTCTTTTTCTTTTTTCTTTTTTCTTTTTTCTTTTTTCTTTTTTCTTTTCTCCTTTTTTAAAGGTTTTGTGAGAGACTCGAGGGCTATCAGCCTATCATTTTGTAGACCATTTTTGGGCTCTAAAATCAATCTACTAGACTACTTGCTGCACATAAAACGTGAAATTCAATATGATTGTTAATTAATTTGTTGCATATTACTCTTCAATTCCTAGTTCTCACTTGGTTTGGTGACATGAAATTCAAAGCGTAGTGCTTAGATAAAAAAAGATGACTATCTATTCAGATCAAAGAGAGTCAAATCAACTATATAAAATCTTCAAACGTTTAACACCTTATAATGGTTTTGGATTTACCGTATTTATCGTCATCTATTCATGCCACCTTTAGTTTCGAAGTACAAGTAGTTAATTGCACATATAGCATGACTTACAGATTATAAGTATTTTTCCATACGGACATGAAATATTTGTCTCTGTATATAAAGCAGCTAAAGCTGAAGTACGTAGTACTGGCAAGAAGCATGGTACATTTCAATATTGTCGTTGAAATCCCTACATGATGAATATAAATATGCAGTGTTTTTTATGTACAGTCATCAACGTACTGTTATGAATGTGAACAGAAACAGCCCTTTATAGGATTAACAAACAGCTGTGCGTACGCGCGTCCTAATTTGATATGCAATATATAATAATATATCTCTATGCATATGTCATTTTTTCATTATATATATAATTGGGGGAGCAGATATACGAAGAATCTAGCTTTATGAAGGACGTCACTACAAAAAAGATAAGAGTCATTCAATAAGCATGTATTATCGGTCACGTAAATTAAATATATAATAATACTGGCCTATATATATATATGTGAAAATGCATTAGAATTAAGATATATAACGGTTATTTTCAAGGTTTAAAATTATTAAAATATTTAATCCCTTACAATGTAACAAACAATAAGCCAGCTCCAGCAAATAACATAGTCAATCGACTCAATCCATTCCACTTATAAGAATAGACACCGTCACCGCCATTAATTTAGTAAAATTAAGCTGGAAAATTAAACGCTAAAACACAAAATCAAATTCATTTCAATATATATAGCTTAATTGGTTGAATTAATTAGCTAGCTTCTCCTTCTGCTAGCTTGAATGTTACTAATGAACAAATTAATATTCAAAAACTATATACTATATATACAATACAGATACTAATTAATTGTTGTGATCTCTAGTATCACCAGGAGATGCAGATGCACTCTTTGGCGTAGAAGAAGAAAATGGCAATGAAGGTGGCAGACTGAACACCAAATTACTCCCCGCCTGTGACATATTTGCTGAAGAAGTAGTAGTTTTGTTCAAATAGCTTGATGCACAGCCAACATTCCCTTTTTGATGCACAGCTGTTTGCAGGTATGAAGAAGCTGTTGTACTACTACTTCCTGGAAATTGCTCACCCCATTTAAATTTCTGAGCCATATGATTTATGTGATCTCCACCTGCAGCCTGATTGCCTAGCACTAATCCAGTACTACCACTCCCACCACCACCACTGTTGCCGATGATTGACGTAAGTGCGGCTGCTAAGGCAGATTGAAAACTTGGGTCTGCTGTGATTGCCTTGGTTGCAGCTGCAATGGGGTCTGCTTGAAACTGCTGCTGATGATGAGTAGGAATACTAGTAATTGGGTTGATATTATTATTATTATTATTCTTCTGCATGTAGTTTTGGTATATAGTGTTTTGTATAGGCTGCTGCCTTCCAAGACTACTTAATGCCACCATTTGGTTCTTGTTGTAGGGTTGAGTAGTTCCATTCCCATAGGAAAGGAATCCATTACTCCAAGACATGGTGTTGGGGTCTGAAGAACCAAAGTTGAGACTGGTGGGAGGATATATTTGATGATGAGAAGAAGAAAATTTATTATTGAAATGGGATGAGGAAGGTGAAGATGATGATGGGTTTGAAGTGAGGTCTAAGGTGATTGTTGGGAGTGCAGATGACATGGAAGAGTTGGGTATGAAAAATCTGGATTTTGAATTATCGGAAAGATAGAAATTGTATCCATGGAGACCAGCGGCAGTGGTGGTGGTGGTGGCTGCAGCTGATGCTGGGTTCATCAGGCCGGACTGGGATGATGAGCTCGAAGATGAGCCGGACAGTAGCATGGAAGCAGCTGCGGAGGTGGTGGAAGCCATGGCTGTAGCTGCCATAGGAAGCGGGTGATTGTGTGCTCCTTCGTATGTGGTGATTAAGATGGACATGTCTTCCGCACATCTTTGTACCTGAAATGGTAAGAAACTTATTAATTAAAGATATTCATCATATACGTACTAAGGGATCGGAACGTATTATACATTTTCAGATCATATTAATAAACTATAATATGTGACAAATAATGTAATTATTTACCTGTTTTCTTACGGGACATGATGGCGCAATGGTGCAACGATAGTAAGCGCGAGGGCAAGGGTTTCCTTTTGCAATCTTCTGTCCATATTTCCTCCATTGGCATCCATCATTCATCTGTGTCCAAAAACAAAATAATTTATTTTTGTTAAAAAATCTCATATATAGTTACATCTAGGTATGACTATAGCTTTAATATATTCCATTGTTGATCGAATATGCATGTACATAAGAGAACTAACCGTTGGGGTATCACATCTAGCTCTCACTGAAACCCTAGCTTTCTTGAGTGGGTTCTGTTGCGCAATATCGTCTTCTATACTTCTCATTGTCTTGGCAACTTTTCTAGGTGGCCATGTCTCTCCTGCTTCTTCCCCCTTGGGTACTTCTTCAAGGCTACTTGCAGGGCTTGGGTTTGACAAACGTACTTCAGTACTTGGAGTGCTTGATTTAGGTTCATATTTGCATGAGTCCAATCCCAAAGACAAGCTTTCTTTATCCGACTCATTTTCTCTCCCCTGATGATAACTAGGGTTTTTAACATTCTTTTCGTCGACCTTTTTGCGTTTGCTGGAAAAAGATCCAAGGCTGAGGGAGACAAGATCGGATTCCTCGTCATCTTGATGATTAACATTAGACGTTGAATCCTGCAGTCTGGACTTGTTTGCAGCTGATTTTTGCTGAATGTCATGGAACTGCATTTGAAGAGTGTTGTAGTCCCCCATTATCCGATCTAAGTACTTCTTCAGCCTTTGGTTCTCTTCTCTTACCTCACCCATTTCGGCTCTAGCAGATTCGATCTGATAATCCTACAGAAATGTTAATAATTAGAAAATTAAAATTAATTAGTACGTTCCTTAAGCTATGCTAATAAACAAATTAATTGAACATGCATGGAATTAAATTGGAAAGGCCTTAATATTAATGAATTACCTGTTCCTTTTGACTTGAAGTCGATGCCACTGAATGATCAGGTTCCATCGAGGACCCCTTTATATTAGTGGTGGCCGATATCTGTTCAATTAACCATTTATATCATAATTATAGTTAGAAAAGTCCCTTGTATGTATGTCTATACTTAAAGAAAAACTGAAGGCATTGAAAAACAGAATAAATCTAGGACATTATATATACATGACAAAGTTTAAAGGTGATGATTTTAACACTTTAATTTTATATATTTACACTCCTTAATAATTAAGCATATAAAAGAAAAAAAAAATACTAGTGTACAAAACAGGAGTTTAAAAATCGTTATACGTACCCATGTTTAAATGATAAGAGAAATAATAATCTACTTGATTCATCAATTTTACTAATGAAATTAATTGAGCACCCTTTGGTTTGGGTGCATGTATATCAGAGATTATTAGTTCTGTGGTCTAAAATTAAGTTGTTGCCTTCTGCTTCTAATTAGTCATGATCGTGACCCTTTTTTCTTTCGGTCAACTACATCATGGTCAAATGTAGTAATCAAAGGTTATTTAGACGTACTTAGACAAAATCTCAATCAACTCGATCCAACTAGACAACTAAGTCTGCAATTTTCCGGACTTCAAAACATGAACTATATTGCTCAAAACATTATTGTAGAGCTCGATCTGATCTTTTTTGAATGCACTGCCCTATTACAATATTTTCACTCTCTTTTGTTAATATGAAAACAATATTCTGTGGCTTTCACTTTCGATTAATTACCTGCTTGCTGCTGCTCAGATCTTTATGTTTAGGTGAAGATGATTTCGCTTCATCATTCTCCTGGCATGCTCTTCCATTTTCAATCTATATATATATGATGCACATACGGTAAGATATATATATAATTTCGATATCAATATATATATATATATATATAAGAAAGGTAATTTCATGAAAGAATTAAACATTTAACTATATGAGATTCAACAAAAAACGGCCGGCAAATAGCCATGCATGCACCTTAATTATTTTTCAAACTAGTAAAAAGTTATGTGAAAAGATTGGATCTATTAATATAATCTAAAACAAGCTGTACATCGATCTATATATATGGATTCTAATCAGAATAATCCATATTTAGAGCTTTATGAACTTAATTTTTTCCTTGGGCATACTCATATATATGGCTTCATAGAAACTCATACCAATTAATTCAAAACTTTTCTTTTTTTCCTTCAATGAATGCATATAAAATAAATATTCTTTCCAGAGTTTAATTCATGTATCATTCTTCTTAATAGATTAATATAGGAGAAAATTTAGAAACATGCAGATCAATATATATAGATAGCAATAATATTATAGATCGATGACTTACTTTGACATCAATTTCTTCTTGTTTGTAAGCTTGTTGATGATGAAGATCCTGAGGAGCAGTAGTACTAGCTTCAAGTACTCTATTGATCTCATCCTCTTCTCCAGCTCCTTGAGAAGACAATATTCCCAAAGCAGCCTCCATAGCCTTAATTGAAGTCTTCAGTTTTGTCTCCTTTTCTCTCTTTCTATCCTGTTTTTGCTTGTGCGGGCCTCCTAAGTCGCTGTTCTTCTTATATAGGCAGCAGGCAGTATTTGACTGATATTCCTTTAGAGGCTAATTGAGATTTTATTATTCAACTCATACACATCCACCCAATTTTCGATTCAATTATTTTAATTATATAATTTAAGTAACCGCGGCACACAAATGTCAACTGCCCATTCCCCCATCGCAGGCTTTGCAGCACAGCAGACAGATACATATGCACTGCACAACTTAATTTTAAAATTTGATTAATTAAATCAATTTTTTAGCAACAAAACAAAGCAGAAGAATTCAACGTCAACTTTTGAGATAAAATGTCAGAGACAAAAATAAAGCTTGAAAAGAAGAGAGTTGAAGCCGCAAAGCACGGTCCCCGCGCATTTTCAATATTCTGTAACATAATTATTTGACTAATATATATATATATGGTTTGAAGTTTCGTACGTACGCTCCAAAAGTCGTCACATGGGGATAATTATAGTTGGATCATGCCGGTCAAACCTTAATTGCCCAGCTAGCCGGGTCGGGTTGGGTCGGGTACGGTTTTGTACGTACGTAGTAACAAAATTAATTCAGATTAATTCAGATCAGGGTCGGCTATATAAAATTTGTCTCAGTAGAATAACTATCCTATGATGAAAGATGAATCAACTTGGCTCTTCAAAGATGAAAATACTTCTTTTCATGGAGTCAATACTTGTGTAAATTTCAAAACGTTTATATAAGAGATTAATCCGGTGCCTATATTGTACGTAATTAGTTTGACAATATATATATATATATAGCTACTACATGACCTGGCTATAGCTAGCTAGTTAAATGGAGAATCTTATTCAGAATATTAGTTAACAAACAATAAAGAGAGAAAATGAAGTGCTTCAAATTAAACTTAACACATTAAGGAAAAAAAAAAATTTGACAAAAAA
>QANT01006657.1:0-28655 GCA_003254885.1 Purshia tridentata
GAAATTTCGACAAATTTCGATAATTTCGGAAATTTTGGGAATTTCGGCGAAAAATTAATAAGTTGTTGTTAAAATTTCCATACTCCTAAAAAACGAAATTTCGTCGAAAATTTCGAAATTTAACTCATTGCTTGTAGCTAGGTGGACACAAAAGTACTAATATGTGCCCAATTAAATATTTAATAGGATTAATTGGTTTACACTTCCCAATAAACCCTTGTCTTCAATGGGATTTAAATTTCAAGTATACGGCAATAGATGGGATTAGTCTTTTTCTCTTCCCAATAAATCCTTAATTCTTTAAGTTCCTCTACCCCTCTCCCTCCCCTTCAGTTTCTGGCCCTATTCTTTCTCTCTCTCTCTCTTTCTCTTTCTCTCTTCCATGCTCTCTCTTTCTCTACCTGCCTCTGTCACTAAACCACCGTTGATGCCCGACAATTTAATCGACTTCCAGTAGCGGGAGGATCCACTAGCAATGGATGGGAATAGGGTGAGTGGGTCAGGTAGGATTGGGTTTGTTTTTGTAATTTCAATTTTTTTGTCATCTTTAATTATTTCTTTTGGTTGGATGGGTTTGTTTCTTTTTTTATTTTTTTCTCTCACTTATAGTTTTGTTGGTTCTTTTTGCAAATTAGGAGAAGGTCATACATTCAATTGAGAATATTTGATAAAGAAGATGATGATGTTCTTGTTGATGTTTGTGAGTTTGGTTGCCAATTTTTATTTTTTTGCATATCTTTGATTTCTTCAATATTAAAGCAGGATCCAAAAGATTTGAGAGCTTAGCTTGGCTGCAAGTTTTAGTTTTCTGGGTTTGTGAAAGAGAGAGAAGGAGAGCTTCACATGCATGGGAGTTATGATGATTTCTTGTGCCTGCATCTAGCTAGTGGTGCACTCAGAGATATGAAGAATCTGATAGAGTTTATTTTGGTGTTGAGATATTTTGGTTTGATAGTTTTGAATTCAAAGGATGATAAAAATTTAATATTTTTTGTATGATTTTTGTATAAATAGTATTATTATTGTATGAAAAGGTTTTAAATTTTTTATTTTATTAAGATACACTCTTTGAGCACAATTTTATATTTGTGCCCTATGAGTTTAAATGTCACATCAAATCAACTAATGGACTATCTCACTGTCAAAACGGAGGCACAAAAGGTATAGGCATTTGTGCCTATATGCGATTGACACAAAACACTTATTTGTGTCTTATTCACAATGGAAACATCAATTGTGGAAACAAATATGAATTTAGTGGCTGTGCCATTACCAATGTTAAAACTGTACAATTATTTGTGCTCTTTCTTGTCAAGGCACACAAATATTGTTCTATGCCCAATGTCAATTTTTCTAGTAGTGCCACCTGAGTCTAATTCAGATGAGGACAGAGGAGAGAGAGACTGAGAGGCCAGAGGCGTGGTGTGGGGTGGTGGCGCGGGGGAGAAGATGATGGTGGATTGGTGGTGGCGTACAAATACTAGTTCCATATTTCTTCTAGTATTGTCTTGTTTCTGAACCTAAATTTGTGAAGAATTATAGAAAAACCAGGATAGAAAAATAAAAGGCAAACAGCTGTCAGCAGGCAAAGAAGGCCCTAGTGCACAAAAACCATCAGAAGAGAAGATAGACAACAACAAGCAACAATGCAACTAATCTGAATTGTCAACAAGATTAAATTAGCAAATGCACAACTACCACTATTAGTCTTACTCCTATTCAGAGTCAAATTTATTAGTAATCAAGAAAGGATAATACAAAAATCATGCTAGTTAATTACCAAGGATCAATAGCTAAACTTTCAAAATCAATCGGGACTTCTGGGATGCGTTTTCTTATTTCATCTGCATTTGCTTACAACTTGGAAATCCCAGACTCTTTGCTCTCATTCATTGACATTAATATTCTCTGCTTTGCTACAAGCTCTATAATCATCTTTTGAATCTCATCAATCTTTTCCAAAGTCTGCTCAGCCATGGTTTGGGATGTGAATTTGGCTTCCTCTAAGTGGCTTTTAAGTTGTCCTCTTGATACTTCTTGAGGACCTGCCAATTCTAGACAACATAAGCAGAATATCAAACAAGGAGAGGTCTCTCCTATGCTCTATAACAATTAATAGTTAGCAGTACACAGAAAATTTTTAAATTTCGTTTCTGGTTTTTTATCAGTAATTTTTCATAGCATATGGATAATTAAATAACAAGAGCATTCAAAAAAATAAAAGGGGTTGGGGAAGCTGCATGGATTGAAATGTATGGAGATTCTTAAACAAATTACCAGGAAACACAAAAAAAAAAAAAAATCACCTATTTTGGTTGACTTTAGAATTGCAGCTGTAAGAGTTTTGCATGATCCTAAAAGTTAAATACATATATAATTATATATGTATAATTGTATATAGATGATAAAATTAGAACAAAACATACATACAATGATGCAATCTAACGAAAAATTAGAATCACTTCAAGAGGAAGTGAACTTTGTAATAAATTAACCTGATTATGCGATAAATAGTCACAAATTGAAAACAAAAAAACATAAATAGAACAAACGACAAAGTAGAACACACGCAGAGTGACTAGTATGAGCAAGAAAATGAGCATAACTGAAGGATTTACTGCTGAGGACATTCTATGATGTTTCCTCCGATTAAGTGATTAAGAACTAACAACAGTTGAAAGCATTAAAATCAAGAAACTTCAGGTTCTGATTTGCTTATCTCTTATAGGTGAGGCTGCTTAACAGTTTTTTTAAACATCTGCTTGTCATGCATGGCTATTGATGATTGTTCATTAACAGGAAAGGGAAAGATTGGATTAAAAGAAAAAAACGGAACATATAGTGAGTTTAATTGTAAGAAAGTATACTGATGTGGAGTGATTTAGGCCATTAAATTAAATGGATGGTTTGGATCTCTTCTAATGCAGAAAACTAACTGGACATCTTGTAAAGGCAGAGGAACTAGATTTGGCTCTGATACCATGCCAAGATTTGTAGGGAATAATTTTCAGATATTTCATTAATCTCACAAAGTGTGATATTCATACAAACCTAGGTCACTTAGGAAAACTAATGACAAAATAAAAGAATAAAAGAATAAGAAATACATATCCTACTAGAACTAGGACACTTATTTTAAAACCTAATAACCCCTTATCTCCCTCAAACGTTGAGGGACTTAGTGAATATATCATGCTTGATGATGCAGATGAGTAGGTGAAAAAATTAAGGCAAGCAGACAGTAACAGAATGAACCAACCTAATTGGTTTTCCTATTCTCTTCTGGAATCCCTAACCCTAAATTGGATTTGGGTTTCTATTCTCTTTTGAATTCATCCCTCTACGTACCAGCACTTTCCTTTCATCGGTGGGCTCCAATGGAGCCTTCCAAACTGGCAAAGATGAAGTGCGTGGACCCCGATCTCATCAATGAGGTCGACAGCCGTTATGAAAGCATCCGCCGTACCCTCAACGAGGAAGAGCTGCAGAAACTCTTAAAATTTTTTGACCAACTTCAAGTTGGATCTTCACGTCCGGTGCCGCCGCCATCGTTACAACAGAAACTCCAGGTACGTGTCCTCTCTGCTTGCTTGTTTATGTTCATTACTTAGCCTCATTTTGAGTTTTGACTGTATATTATTATTATTTTTTTTCATATATGTCTGTGTCCCATCAGAAAGAAACTTCTCCGCCGAGCAGGTCCCATCAGAAAGAAACTTCTCCGCCGAGCAGGAATGGGTATTGTTATTTGTACGTGCAGAGACATGAAAGACTGAGCCGTTTAAATATCAGTAAATTATCTGAGGGCCCTAAATTTGAACTTGTTTGCGATTTTGGGCGCTCCCATCCTCGCGGCTTCAAAAGCCCCGTTGTATGTTTTAATGTGGAGTCCGAAATTTATATGGTGGGGGATGTCTTTAAGAAACGCCGGCCGAAACGTTATAAACCCGGTGACAGTGATATTACCGGGAAACCCTTTTTTGACGTCCTTTCCATTGGCACTGGCAAGTCTCCATCATTCCTTCCTTGTCCCCCCTGCCCAGGTACCATTGCTGCTGGGTTTGCTGGTCCAAAGGTCAATCCTCGAGTGATTACTCTTCACGGGAAAATCTATGTTCTGGCCCTACACCCGTACGTGGATCGGCCCAGTTTCGAGGTCTTTGATAATGGAAAGTGGGAAACTCTACCTCGTCCACGCATGTATACATGCATTGAAGATAATGATCCTTTAAAAACTCAAACCTTATTTCTTACTCACTATGCTTGGGGCCACAAGATTGTTGTTTGTCTTGACGAGAATATTTCTTATCGTTTTGACACTAAAACAGGCAAATGGAAAAAAATGGTGTACCTTGATTTACCTGTTTTGCAATGTGTTGCAGAATACCACAACTTTCTGATTGCCAAGCCTTGCTTTTCAGAAGAGCTTGTTGTTTATGAGTTGGATGCAAATGGTTACCCACATTTTTATCAGGATCTAGATGGGCTGGAGGAGATATTTGTTTATTCCTGTCTCCTAAGTTCATCGAACGCCTTTATCATCCCATTCGACGATGATGCTGACAAATTTTGCTTCATCTCTTCGGGCCGGGGAACCTATGGTTACATGGATAGGACCCTTGACTACTTAGTGCGTGTAGTGGTGTTTCGGATGACCATCTCAAATCTCGACGGCAAGGAAAAACTCACTGCCGTGCTCGAGGCACATCAAATTTATCCTTTCTATTTACTACCGGGTTTCTTTTACCCACGTATTTGCTCGGCTTTCCTCAAGTAAGAAAATATTTTCTGATTCATTGATTATTAGTTATTACTTTATGTCATTAAGTTGTGATCTAGTGACACAAATCCCATTGTATTTTTGGAAATTATTCAAAGGAATTAATATCCTCTCCTTGTTCATGATATCTATTTTTTACAACTCTGAGCTCTCTATCAGTTGAGTAAGTCTAGAGCATGTAAAGCTACTTAGAAGTTTTATAAAGTAAAAGCGTCATCGATTGATTAGTTTCTATCGAAATCCTTTCCCTCCATTTTTGTTATCCCTGAAATTAAAGTTTCTGATCTCCTGGACTTCTCATTTTGTAGGTGTGATAATTTGAATCTGGATAATCTTAAGGCTGATGGAAGTTTCGGGAGGGCATGCTTGGATTGATTGCTTTGTTCTCTCTTTGCAATCAGTAATGGTCTATGAGTCGTTTAACATCATTTGAATTTCGTCGTATTATTATGAGTATGCACCATTCTTAATTGTAATCGGACAGTGTTCCTCTTGTGTATGATCTGAAGCTGCAATTCTATTAGTTGCAAACGCAGTTTGGTAAACATCTTCTTTGAGCTGCTGAGTCCATAATGTGTACGCAGTATGCAACTCAGTAGAACTCTTCTTAAAACTTCGATCTGTGTTGGAAAGAAACATGTTTCTTAATTACAGTTATTATTTACTTTTATGTGTTGAGAATTGAGATCCACCAACATTGTTACATCGGTTGAACTGTGGTGTCTAGTCTAGTTGTTATGAAGCTGCAGCTAGTAAAATCCGTACACAATCAGGGCATTATATTCATTTGACAATAAACTAATTGAATCAAAAATAACTCATGAAATATGCATGGTCATTTGACTTCAATTTCCTCCCGTGTGTACTGATTTGGCGGCCTCAACAACTTGAGCTTCCTTAATAATAGGAGGTGCTTCTTGAATAGCTTTCTCTGCAGCCTCTCTTTCCTTGGCAACCAATGCATTTTGTTCAACCAATACACCTTCTTTGCAGCCTCTTTCATGCCGGTATTGCTTCTTTGTCATACACCAAGGACCAGGCCGGGCAGGTGCTCAACTGTATTATAATTACCAAGTAAATTATATTAAACAGAATGTGAACAATTGCAACTCCAAGTAACATGGAGAAGCCAGAACTGAATATCTGATAATGTTCTAAAAGACAAACTATATGGAAGACCTGTAAATATAATAGCTGTAGAGGGATCATATGATCATATGATTCAAACAAGGTTTCTTTCAAAGATTTTTTGGAACTGCAATATGTGTAGTTTTGTATATGTTCAAATTGTGCATCCAAACAATTTACTGAGATAGAGATAGAGCTTACGTTGCTAATCAGCTTGGCCCCAAACCATGCAGTATCTACACCATATGGAGGGGGAAGGACTGTGATTCCAGTGGACATGGATGGATTGAGAAGTCCACGTAATTCCTTCTCTAACTTTCCTGAATAAAAAAAAAGGGGAAAAAAAAAAAGGTAGATGTTAAATTGCATCCTTTTCTTACATCTCTAAGGCCGGTGGATTAGTAAGATGCCCATCTCAGTCCATAATTTTGTCACAAAAAGATAAGACAGTTTGCTAGTAATTGAAAGATACCTGCAAGTCCTGGTAAACATGCACTGCCTTTTGACAATACTACTGTCTTGAACCAAGCATCATCATCTGTTAGTTCTGCATAATGGCAATGGTCCATACAAAGTGCAATATCCTGGTGAAACCTCATAGTACGCCTATACCAAATATGGTAGTTATAAAATTTAAACATGTACAGTTACCCTGTTAAGTCTGTATATATTCCTAATGAGCTAAATGGTAAAATTAGAAACCATAATCGATAATTTTACAGCCATGCTCAAGATCAGACCTGAATTAAACCACTCATAGGCATCAATTCTCAAGCTTAAAAGTGTCTTAGGGAAAAAAGAAAGAAGAAAATACAGATCTGCATATTAAAAAATTCCTAAATAATATTTAGATTTTTTATTCCGTCAAAACTGAATTAGGGACTTTCTACTAGCAATTGTAATTTTGAACATTATCAAGCAATTAATAATGCTTGAAATAATGGCCTGCATAGAAGAGGGGTCTAATGAGGATTTCATTAAACCAATGAGGCTATAACAATCTCATGACAGATTTGTCCAATGATACAACAAGGCTATAACAATTTCATGGCTGCTTGTTGTGTATCAATGTAAATCCTTTTTCAGTGGAGCACTCATTTAAAAACTTCAATTAATTTTGGTGCAATTTCTATAATTTTCCTCTGAATTGCTAAAATTGACAGCATTTTGAAATCTGACCCTTGAATCAAACATTTCACCCTTAACCTTTTGTATTATGCTTTATGGCTTGAAATGGTTACGATAATTAGTAGACATATTGACAAAGAATTTCTTACATAAACCAGTGTTTTTCCAGATTTATAAGTCTAAAATTTTTTATTTAAAAACACCATTTCCATGCTCCAACACACTTAGATCTCCAAATAATCAAAACAAAACTCTGTATAAGTCATAAATCATGCGAGAGGACAGAATTTAAGGTATGAAATCAAAACAAAACTCAATATATCAAAATGGACATTCTGCAGAAAAGGGTGCAGCTTTTAAGTAGGAAAACAAGGGTTTTGACTACCCAAATTCCATTTTAGGGCTAGCTGGGGTCCCTCATGATCTTGGAACATTCCTAGGGATGATTTATGACTTATTCAAACTAAAATTATAGGCCCAAAAACAATAAAACAAAATATGACCACTTGAACCTCAAAGCCCCTATAAAAATGTCAAAAGAGCAGTACTTGCTCACTGATTTTTATAAATAGTACAAAAATAATTTTAACAAAATAATTTTCAAATCATTAGTGAACATCCTAACACTTATGCATAAAATTTTTCAAGGCAAAAGGAGTTGTGCATGTGAGGTTTTGAAATTGCCAAAGTTCACACCAGAAAACTAGTTTTGTGCAGTTCACTATGCATTTGGTCAAAAATCCCAACTTATTGTATTTTTGTCCAAATCAAGTGAAATCAGTTGGGACAAGTCTGAAACCACCCTTAAAATCTACTGTAACAAATTCAGAACTTTATTCCAAGTGTATGAAATTCGTGCATTAAACCTCACATTTAAAACTTTGAAAGTGCAGAAAACTAGCAGCTTACTGGTTTCATTTTGCAAAAATCACCACGACCTCATAACAGGTTGAAATCATGTGATCTTTAGCTTAAAAGAAAGCTTGGAATGTCTAGTTTCAAACTCCAGAAGGAATTGAAACCTAATTCCAAACCTAACAATATAAAAACTTTGAAACAACACAGAAAGGTCTGAAAATTGAAATTTTGCCAAACAAGATTCAAATATGAAAAATTTTGGGATTTCTCTTGAAATGCAACCATCCTTAGTTACTTAACAATATTTTAAACCTAAAACCAAAGTAAAAGAACTAAGAGAAATCAATTTAGAGGATTCTTACCAAGAATCTCCTTGAAGGGTAGTGGATGCTCTTCTTCAAGTCTCCCTCTTCCTTTCTCTTTCTTCTCTCTCTCTCTCTCTCTCTCTCTCTCTCTCTCTTCTAAGTTTAAAACCAGCATCAAAGTGGAGAGGTTATGTCTAAATATAGGTTGGCTTTTAAAGAGGAAGTGTGGCCGTTGGAAGGGAAAACAAAGAGTCATGGCCTTGATTTCTATTAACTTACTTCCGCAAATTACCCACATAACCCCTTTCTAGCTTACACAATAGCCATTCAAACTACAACTCCCTTACCTCACTGCGTGCCTTCAAAAAATTGCTAGTGTTGCAGTCGTGGTCCAATTGAAATCCCCATGAGCTTCCCTCAACTTGAAATGAAGTAATTAATAATAATTAATTTTTGCTTTCCCCAAATTACAAACAACCCTAATTTTAAGAACAGAGTAGTTATCCAACTTTCCAATCATTGTCCAGGTCCAATTGAAGTCCCCATGAGCTTCCCTCAACCTGCAAACACGTAATTGATGATTAATAGCTTTCCCAAAAATTAGAAACCAAAACCCAAATTTTGGAATCAGAAGCACAGAGAGGAAGACCACTTACCAATTTGACCACTTCAAGCGCGAGATCAACGATGGCAGGAGAGGAAAGAGATGAAATCTCTGGCAGGAGAGGAAAGATATGAGAAAGCCCCAAACTCAAACCTACTCGCGCAGAGATGAAAGCTCTAGCCAACGAAACCCACTTTGCACCCCTCAACGAGAAAGGCTGACATCGACAAGGGGTGGGTGTGGTGCTCGATGTGGTGGTGAGTGAACTCTGTGGTGTAGTGTGCGTGTATACAGAGTGAGTGATCTGAGTGTATTGAGTGCTAAGTCTATTTTATAAATTGTGAACAGTAGCAGTATTTGCATAGATATCAGAAAAATTTTAGGCGGGTAAAATGTTAAAACTTATTATATCTAATTGAAAATTCTGATGATATGTAAAATTTTATACATATCAGTATGTGAACAAAAAAAATTAAAACAATATTATAAAAAATTATTATATCAGCTACATTAAAAACCGATATAAGGCCTTCTACTATGATAAAATCATTTTTTGATAGCCAAATTTTATTTTGGGTGTGTGAATAGTATTTTTTGGGTATCAGTTTCATTATGGTATTGATACTCATATTTGGGTATCATAATTTTAATAGATAATTATCAAGACACCCATTTTGAGCTTTATGTTGCCTATTTAATCCACTTTTTGAATTGTAGTTCCAACTGGTCCAATTATTTTTTCCTAGCCCATTTATTTTTTTCCCCTGGCCCACTTCTTAGTTTCTCCCGTTTGTCTCCGTCTCTCTCTCATTGTCTGTTTCATTTATCTTATTTCTTTCTTCTCTGTCTCTTCTCTCTCTCACCGTAAGTCTTTCTTTATTTCTCTTTGGTGGTGCCTCTGCAGCATCAACCCCAGCAGGCTCTAGCGAGAGCAATTCCACAGCCGCAGAGAGTCTCTACTCTGGTGGAAACACGCGGAATTTCAAACAAGGGTCATTTCTCTCATTTCTTTCTCTCTCTCTTTTGGGTTTTGGTGCAGATCTGGGGGGCGTTTGTCTCGATCATAGATTTTTTGATCATCTAATGCTCATAAGCCCCTAGGAAGAACTGCTTATTCATGCTTAATTTATTGCACCTCTGAAATTTCTCTCAGTCTTAGATTTCTCTAAGATTTGGCATCTGGGTTTTGATTAATCGGTGGCTACTATGAGAATTTGATTTTGGTTTTTAATTTTTTTTGAATTGGTTGAGGATTTGGATCTTTGATGAGGCTGAGAGTAGAGCAGGGGAGATTTGTGACTCCAGATCTCATCAATGTAGTGGAGGATGATGAGGGATTCAAAAATGGGTTTTCCATTGTGAATCAGAACGAAGATCAGCTTCTGAACCAGATTCATCTCCAAAAGCAAAAAGCTTTTGTCTGACAAGTTGTCCATCGCAAAAAGCTTGGCTGGAAATCCAAAAGCACCACTTTGTCCTCCATTAATTAATGTTGCCTTTGAATTGCGAACTTAAAAATTATCACCCAGTTTACTAGCTAGCTAGTAGAGATATACNTAGTTACACAATATAAAATTCAGAAATTAAGACAAGCCTCAAATATAACAAATTCTTACTTTCTAGTAGTCGTAAACTATATACTATATATATGTATAATTTTTATAATAGATTTTATTGTTAAACTAATTTAAAATACCCTAAACTTAAATTATATAGTAACATAGATAGTTTATGAACTATATGATATTATAAACTATAATAGGGGCTTTGATTTACTCTATAATAGAAATTAAATATATACAAACATATATAAACTATATAAAAATTTAATATATATAATTTGCGGATCGGATTGGATATATCCGTGGTTTTCAATATTGATATCCATATTCGATCTACAAATTGCGGATCGAATCGAATCGGTAAGTGAATTTTTGGTATATTTATGCACCCCTAAGATTCATCTCCAAAAGCAAAAAGCTTTTGTCTGACAAGTTGTCCATCGCAAAAAGCTTGGCTAGAAATCCAAAAGCACCACTTTGTCCTCCATTAATTAATGTTGCCTTTGAATTGCGAACTTAAAAATTATCACCCAGTTTACTAGCTAGCTAGTAGAGATATACAACTTTGTGATTGTAAAATACTGTTGTGGGACTATATTATATATATATATATATATATATATATATATATATATATATATAGCTGCTTGTTAAACTCTGTGATGTCATTGCTTAGATATCAATTACTTCTATTCTGTTTATTGCTCTCATCTTAATTAAAAAAAAAAANATTACAAAAAAAAAAAAAGATATACCACACCACCTTCCAATGCAAATGGAATTTGCCAAGAGACGTCAAAAGGGAGTTGCATGCTTTATGTGGATGTTCAATTTGTAAGTATTGGATTCTAAGTAACAATAATTTTATTGTTACTGTTATTATTGTTACTGTCGAACAATAACAATCAAGTATTGTTATTGATAGTAACAATTATCTTGATTGTTATTGTTCGACAGTAACAATAAGGTAATTGCTACTATCAAACAGTAATAATAAAATGATTGTTACTGTCGAATAGTAATAATAACAACGCATAATTATTCTCTAATGTAAAGTAGCAATTTTTTTAATTTGGTTTAGAATGTGATTGTTAATGTTCGATAGTAACAATATTCTAGATATGGGGGAAAAAAAAAACCAAGGTTTTTTTTTTTTTTTTTTGNGTTTTATGCTATTTTTGATGTGGTTATACAAAAAAAATATATAAACTTTATATAAATTGCTTTATTTTTTAGTTTTTTTTAAAATAAGAATTGTTACTATTAGATAGTAACAATTCTTGAAGGTATTATAGTGTGCTACAGTAAAACCGCTACAGTACTCAGTTACTGTAGCACTTGATTTTTAAAAGGTGGACCGGCTGGGATTTGGGCTTCCTTATTTGGGTTTTTTAAACATTGATTTTGTCCAAATGGACTTATAAAAAAAAATCCTAATTTTAAATCTAATTAAATTATGTCTAATATTAATTAAGTATTGAAAAAGGTTATACCATTAATTATATTTTAAGAAAATCTTTAATTTAATGTCAATATTGATATATTTGAATATTTCATTTGTTTATACAAATTAAAATTTCTATATTTTATTACCCAAAAATGGTAAATATAATATTATTTATTTATTTTATGATAGATACACATAAAAAATACGGAAAGAAAATTAAATACAAACAACTAAAGTTTTTTAAGTATTTAAACATGTGGGCCCAAGCCATTTGGGTATCACTTTTTCTTACCCTCAAATTTGGATTTCAATATGGCAATCAACCCAAAATGGCTATCACAATCCGGCGCATAGTGGAGAAGTTACGGCCAAATGTTAGCCATTTTGACTTTTGACTATCACAATTCCGGTGCATAGTAGAAGGCCTAAGTGTGGTGATATCTATAAGCAAATTTATAGTAATGGTGGCATCCGACTATTTTTTCCCACAAACATATCAAACCCAACTACAGAGAAGGCACAATCACGGAATCACAGAGAAGAAGAAGTTGCAGGCACAATCACAGAGAAGAGGAAGTTGTAGGCACAATCACAAAATCACAGATGAAATCACAAAATCACACAAAACCACAAAAAACCACAGCATCACAAAGAACCACAAATCAAAAAAAACAGCAGCAAACCAGGTGGCGGAGTCGCATTGCGGGGGAAGAAGAGAACGACGATAGTGGTGGAGAAATCGAGGTGTGATTAGTAGACCCACCTAAGTCTAATTCAGATTGACTAATGATTGAACGTTAGGAAAGTTTGAGAGAGAGAGAGAGATGAGGGTCAGATGAGAACAGAGGTGAGAGAGAGACTGAGAGGCCAGAGGCATGGTGTGGGTGGTGGTGCGGGGGAGAAGATGATGGTGGATTGGTGGTGGCGTACAGATTCTAGTTCCATATTTCTTCAAGTATTGTCTTGTTTCTGAACCTAAATTTGTATAACACTTTACCCAATATCTTCGTGAAGAATTATAGAAAAACCAGGATAGAAAAATAAAAGGCAAAAAGCTGTCAGCAGGAAAAGAAGGCCCTAGTGCACAAAAACTATCAGAAGAGAAGATAGATAACAACAAGCAACAATGCAACTAGTCTGAATTGTTAACAAGATTAAATTAGCAAATGCACAACTACCATTATTAGTCTTACTCCTATTTGGACTCAAATTTATTAGTAATCAAGAAAGGATAACACAAAAATCATGCTAGTTAATTACCAAGGATCAACAGCTAATCTTTCAAAATCAATCCGGACTTCTCGGATGCGTTTTCTTATTTCATCTGCATTTGCTTACAACTTGGAAATCTCAGACTTTTTGCTCTTATTCATTGACATTAATATTCTCCGCTTTGCTACAAACTCTATAATCATCTTTTGAATCTCATCAATCTTTTCCAAAGTCTGCTCTGCAATGGTTTGGGATGTGAATTTGGCTTTCTCTAAGTGGCTTTTAAGTTGTCCTCTTGATACTTCTTGAGGACCTGCCAATTCTAGACAACATAGGCAGAATATCAAACAAATAGAGGTCTCTCCTATGCTCTATAACAGTTAACAGTACACAAAAAAAATTTTAAATTTCGTTTCTGGTTTTTTATCAGCAATTTTTCATGGAAAGCATATGGATAATTAAATAACAAGAGCATTCAAAAAAATAAAAGGGGTTGGGGAAGCTGCATGGATTGAAAAGTATGGAGATTCTTAAACAAATAACCAGGAAACACAAACAAAAAAGAAATCACCTATTTTGGATGACTTTAGAATTGCAGCTGTAAGAGTTTTCCATGATCCTAAAAGTTAAATACATATATAATTATATATGTATAATTTTATATAGATGATAACATTAGAACAAAACATACATGCAATGATCGATGCAATCTAATGAAAAATTAGAATTACTTCAAGAGGAAGTGAGCTTTGTAATAAATTAACCTGATTATGTGATAAATAGTCACAAATTGAAAACAAAAAAACTTAAATAGAACAACCGACAAAGTAGAACACGCAGAGTCACTAGTATGAACAAGAAAATGAGCATACCTGAAGGATTGACTGCTGAGGACATTGTTTGATTTTTCCTCTGATTAAGTGATCAAGAACTAACAACAGTTGAAAGCATTAAAATCAAGGAACTTCAGGTTCTGATTGGCTTATCTCTTATAGGTGAGGCTGCTTGACAGTTGTTTTAAACATCTGCTTGTCATGCATGGCTATCGATGATTGTTCATTAACAGGAAAGGGAAAGATTGAATTAAAAGAAAAACAACCGAACATATAGTGAATTTAATTGTAATACTGATGCGGAGTGATTTAGGCCATTAAATTAAATGGATGGTTTGGATCTCTTCTAATGCAGCAAACTAACTGGACATCTTGTAAAGGCAGAGGAGCTAGGTTTGGCTCTGGCAACATGCCAAGATTTTTGGGTAATAATTTTCAGATATTCATACAAACCTAGGTCACTTAGGAAAACTAATGACAAAATAAAAGAATAAAAGAATAAAAGAATAAAAATACATATCCTACTAGAACTAGGACACTTATTCTAACACCTAATAACCCCTTATCTCCCTCAGACGTTGAGGGGCTAAGTGAAGAATGAACCAACCTAATTGGTTTTCCTATTCTCTTCTGGAATCCCTAACCCTAAATTGGATTTGGGTTTATATTCTCTTTTGAATTCATCCCTCTACGTACCAGCACTTTCCTTTCATCGGTGGGCTCCAATGGAGCCTTCCAAACTGGCAAAGATGAAGTGCGTGGACCCCGATCTCATCAATGAGGTCGACAGCTGTTATGAAAGCATCCGCCGTACCCTCAACGAGGAAGAGCTGCAGAAACTCTTAAAATTTTTTGACCAACTTCAAGTTGGATCTTCACGTCCGGTGCCGCTGCCATCGTTACAACAGAAACTCCAGGTACGTGTCCTCTCTGCTTGCTTGTTTATGTTCATTACTTAGCCTCATTTTGAGTTTTGATTGTATATTTTTATTATTATTTTTCATATATGTCTGTGTCCCATCATTCTGAAAACAGTGCTGGTCCCACTGCCTCGTCTTTTCTCCACTGCCTCCTCAGCTCGCTCAACCTGCAAAACCAAACCCTGCACCCAACCACAGGTGCACCGGGTTTACACACAAACCCGGTAAGCTCATTAGAGCCCGTGTGAGTGAAATCTAAACGAAAACCTCAAGTTAATAATTCAATAAATATGATTAATCACAAACCACTTTAATGCCTCACGCACAAACAAACCACAAGTCACAAGTCGTAAACCTTAACTTGATCACCAAATCCTCTAAACCGATCAAATCCACTGAAATTCTTAATCCCTCAAAGATCCTCAGTTTAACCTCTAACTGAAAGATCACCTCGATATCCATTCTGAACCAACTTAAACCTCAATTAATCCTTCCACTGTTCTCAATAACCTTTAGAACCTACTAAATCCTCAATTAAAAATAATTAATATTCCGTAACCTTTTACCTACCCTTAAATCTCAAATGGCCTGTATTACTCAAACCTCGGTAATCAACTCTCATCTAGACCTTTAAAACCAAGGTTTCTCAACTTCACTGTTACCCTTTTGAGATTCCCCAGCTTTAAACATTTCATAAAAATTCACTAAAAACTCTTTGTAGAAATTCGCTTTTAAATTCATTTGCAAAACTCTTTTAGAAAATAATAAAACTGGTCAAAGTCGCACATTATAAAACAAGAACTGAAAATTCTGTTAAATCAATAAAACTAGCCACTTTCCCAAAATATCAATTAAGAACTGAAATCTATAATTCACATAGAGGGAAGATACTTATAAAGAACATAATTTTCAAAGGAGCGTTTTCCATCTAAGCACCCAAGTAACTTATAAGTGTCTTTCCTACTAAGAAATTGGTTGCTGAATGTGTAGGTGCTTGTTTATGATTTTAGACCTTGATCAAAGATTTAGAGAAGCTCTTACTAAAGCACTTGAGTCCACGAGGAAGTGTCTTAAAAGTCCATTCGTTTCAAGCTCTTCCGAATCCGAATCTAACTTTGAAGGAAGCATGGGCGATAACCATGATGCTGAGGTTGTTTTCACCCATCCATTGAGCCACCTTTCATCACCATCGTTGCCTGCGCAGCCATCATGCATTCGTTATGCTATCGTGAACCACAACTTTGAGATCAAGAATGGAACCATCCACCTCTTGTCGAATGTCCATGGATTAAGTGGGGAGGATCCTATTCAACACTTAAAAAGAATTTGCTGGAGTGTGCGAGACTGTATGGTATGTGGGGGTTGATGAGAACCAATATCAGCTCCGTTTGTTCCCATTTTCACTCAAGGACAAGGCAAAGAAATGGCTTTACTCGCTGCCTAGTGTGTCAATCACTACGTGGAAGCAGCTATCTAAGCAATTTTTGAAGAAATTCTTTCCCGCTGCCAAGACTAACAAAATAAGAAGATATATTGTGGGGTTCGTGCAAAAGGTGGATGAACCATTTCATGAGACATAGGAAAGGTTCATTGAGCTACTGAATGGATGTCCCAATCATAACTTGGAGTCGTGGTACCTTATGAATTGTTTCTATCAAGGGTTGTTGGAGAGAGACCAATCTATGGTGGATGCCGCATATGGACAGTCATTCATGAATAAGATGAATGTGGAAGCTAAAGCACTTTTTGAGACACTTGCGCACAATTCACAGCAATGGAACTTCACGCGTACAAAAGGAATGACCAAGAGAGGCATATATGAAGTTTTGGCTTTACCAAGTGCAATTATGAAGGAAATTGCCGAAATCAAGACTTTGGTGAAGAATTTGGCTATTGTGCATGAGAATGTGAGTTCAGATGATCAAGATGAGAGTGTGGAGCAAGTAAACCAAGTAGGGAACTCCCAAAGGAACCAAAGGGAGCCGTTTCCAAACACTAATTACTACCCTGGTTGGAGGAATCATCCCAATATGAGGTGGAGCAACAACAATGGGCAGCAAGCAAGTGGAAACACTAATGTGAGGCCTTATGTACACCCTAATGCCGAAAAGTCAAGCTTGGAGGACAAGGTTGCGCAAATTGCTCAAAGCACCACCACACTAGCTCAAAGCACCAATTCCTTCATGCAAAGAACTGAGCAGCAAATTCAAGCAAATTCAAAGGCCATAGCAAGTTTAGAAGTGCAAATGGGGCAAATTGCTAGCATTGTAGGACAAAGAGAGCATGGGAAGCTACCTAGTCAAGCAGTTGTCAACCCAAAGATTGAGAATGTAAACGTGGTTTGGATGCAAACCAAGAGGGTGCACTATGGAAGAAGAGTAAAAAGAGATAGGTTCGTGAGGTGATCATTATTTCTGACAATGAAGAAGAAGAGGACCCTTCCATGTATGAAGAAGAACCAAGTGAGGAATCTCTACCCGAGCCTATGGAGTACATCAAACATTTTACACACACATTAGGGGAGATGAGAACAATAGAAGACAAAGTAAGAGAAGGAAAGGCCAAAGTTTCAGATCAAATTGAGGGGTACTTATTTGAACAATTTCCTAAAAAGAAGAAGGATCCTCAACTGCTGATCATTATTTCTGACAATGAAGAAGAAGAGGACCCTTCCATGGACGAAAAACCAAGTGAAGAAGCTCAACTTGAGCATATCACTAGATTCCCACGCACATTAGGGGAGCTGAGAGCAATCGAAGACAAAGTCAGAGAAGGAGAGGCCAAAGTTTCAGATCGAATCGAGGGTTACTTATTTGAGCAATTTTTCAAAAAGAAGAGGGATCCTGGGCCGCTGATCATGTCATGCATCATGGGTGATTTTGTGTTCGAGAGAGTGTTACTTGATGATGGGTCCACAATTAACATCATGCCTTTGTGTGTTTTCAATAGCCTTGGATTTGAACAAACTGACTTGCAAGATTATGAGTACCATATTGGTTTTGGAAACTTGACCACTTCTAAGCCCATGGGGAAGCTTGTGGATGTGCTTGTGAATTGCAAAGGACTCCTTGTTCCCACTAATTTCATAGTTCTTGATGTGCCAAGATTGGCTAATCACACCACTCTTATTCTTAGGAGGCCGTTCTTGTGCACAGTTGGGAAGGAATTTAGGACTAGGACCATGATGATGAGCTTCACACATATGGGGATTAGTGAATCATTCCAAGTAACTGAAGACCTACCACAATGATGAAGGGGCGTTAGACATGGAGGACAAGGTGGAGCCGAAAGGATTTACAAGGTATCGAGAGAGTGACGAAGCCGAGAGCAGCAACATGGGAACAAAGAGGAGCAAGAGAAGCCACAAGTAAGGAGGACATAGCAATATCTGGTTGAAGACGTAAAATCAAGCAATTTTTGGGAGGCAACCCAATGGTTTTTTGCATAGGAGGCCTAGAGGACAAGGAGACCAGCCACGCACATCATCTCTGTTTGAGCCGTAAACTTCATTTTATTTTATTCTTGCATCATTTAAGACAATTTTAGTGCTTTCTATTTTTATTTGTTTGTTTGTGTGTTAGATTTCCTTTTGGGGCTTTGCTTACTTTCCTTACTTTAATGAGCATGCATGTAGTTTATTTCTTATACATTGAGGGCACTGTATCATTTAAGTTTGGGGGGAATAGGCAAGCTATTTTAGAAGGGAGTTTTCATAAATAAATAAATAGATAAAAGTTTTGTTTTAGAGTCCAAAAACCCTAAGAATCAATCCTAATTGCATTAGGGTTGCTTTTTTGGGTACTAAATTAAAAGGCAATTCCTTGAGGGTTGGTTCAAGTTCAATTTGGATTTAACTCTCTAGGGTTCTTGCAACATGTGTTTTTAGGTTTCCCAACACTTGACATGATTGTATGGCTTATAGAATTGCATCATTAGCCTTGTACATGTTATCATTATTCACCTTGTTCATTTGTTATTACATATTTATTTTACAACTCCATGTGATCTGTATTTCCTTTTTATGAACTTGTGTAGTGATATACATGTTAAGTGTGTTTTATACTTGTTAGAGTAGACTTAGATGACCTATGTGAGCTATTGAGCCTATTCTTTAATCCTTGAGTGTGCGCGCCACTGTAATCTTATTCTTGTCATTTAAGTCGTTGTTTGATCTCATTATTCATTCAACTGGTCATACACGTGAAATGCACATATCTTGAATCATTTTTGTTAGAACTTCTCTTTTATTCTATTTGAAGCATTTAGATATTACATTGTGCCAAAGAGATGATCTTAGGCCATGTTTGTTTACCTTTATAGCCGAAAAACCAACCACATTGTTTGTACCGCTAGAGCCACTTTGAACCTTAATTAGGCTTTTCTTTGTCACCAAACACCCTTACTTAACCCTAAGTTTGGGGGAGTTACATCCGCTAGTCCGTTTACCCTTATACTATGGTTTTTGGTTACATAAGATTTGGAGGGTGCAAAATAAGTGATTGTGCATGACTTGAAGCAAAAGAAAAGAAGAATTGCTATGCCGATGCCAAGAAAGAAGAAAAAGAAACAAGCTAACAAAATAAAAAGTTTTGGCCGGTGAAAAAGTGAGCGAAAAGTTCAAAATTCAAGTTATGAAGTGCAAATAAGCAAGGCATGCCCTAACTGTGTTACAAATTCCATAGTACTAGCCATTGTGTTTTCCTTCCATTTCAATTCCATACCTAAACCTAAGCCTTCATTTCAACCCATAAAAGTCCTTTATGATCCGAGATAAGGTATAATATTTTGGTGTGGAGATTGAATAAGAGAGGAGCTTATGACTAGTGATTCCATTTCAAGTTCATTGGTATTCATTCATGAGATCACATTCTATCTATTTGTGCCTTGTTTATTCAATGCTAATATGTGAACTTGTATATATTATCTCACATTACCTGAGAGCACACAAATCAACCCAATTTTTGAGTGTTTATTGCTGAGAGTATGCCTAGTAAGGATTGGAGTTGAATTTAACTTGAATATGACTTGTCTTGACTATTTATCTAACACATGGGTTTATACAAAGAATAGTATAGATAACAGTGGAGAAGTAAGGTATGCATTGTAACTATCACCTGGATTCGATGAATGATTGGTATATGTGCTTTGCTTGCGATAATTGATACTAGCTGCGTACATGAATTCATTTGTTGGGAAGCAGTCGTTTTTAGAGTTAGTCTTGAGTCTTTGTTTTATTTTCTTTACTCGAGGACTAGCAAAGTCGAAGTTTGGGGGTGTGTTGATTGTGCATTTGTGCATGTTTTTATATGCTAATTCCCTAACCTAGAGCCCTAGAACTCAGCGTTTCGTGTGTTTTTGCTTTGTTTCTGTATCTTGTAGGTCAAATGAAGCAATTATGAAGAAAGAAGCCAAAAGTGTCAAAATTGGACAATTTCTTATCAAACTAGGAAAATTGAAGAAATCCTGATGGAACTAGGAAAGCTGAAATCCTACTCAAACAAGGAATCCTAGCCAAACCAGGAGAAATCCTTGTTGGAGGGCTGGAAATGAGAAATTCTTGTTGGACTAAGAAATGTAAACCTTAGTTGGACTAGGAAAAACAAATCCTAGTTGGACTAGGAAAACCTAATCCTAGTAGGACTAGGAAAACCTAACCCTAGTTGGATAAACTTCCCTAGAGGGACCCCGAAATGTTTGGTTAAAGTCAAAGGATTCTAGAAACTTCTTCAAGTCAATGGGCTCAAGTCAACTACACAAGAGGAATGGGCCTTGAGGAGGACATGCATGCACTAGGGCACACACGAGGAGAGGCGCACGGCAAGGTGGGCTTAAGTGATGCCCTTGCTGTAAGCCCATGGAGGGAAACCCTAATTCTAATTCCCTTAAGTTGCTGCAAATTCTAGTCCTTGGAGACCAAGGAAACCTTGTCTCCTTACTCCTATATAAAGAACCATTTTCCTTATTATTTACACACAGATTTTGAGAGAGACATTTATTTTTCAGAATTAGTTTTTCTTCTAGTTTTTAGTTGTTAGCCTAGTTTTTATACTCTTGTAAGTTTGGAGAGAGAAAGAGAGGGTAGTGCCAAGAGTTGCCAAGCCAAGAGTTAGTGCTGTTTTTCTTAGAGTGCCAAAGACAAGGAGGAGCGATGCCCACCTTGCTACCCAAGCCTTGCTGACAACAAGGATGCATCCCTAGCCTACCTGCACACCACCTTGCCTTCGAGTGACTTTCTTGTGATCTTCTTCTTCATTTTTCATACTTTCAAGTTTGTTTTAATTAATTAATTATTATTGTGAACATGGATTGGCAGTTTATATATTTATTTTATTTTTTTATTTTTATGTTTATGCCTTAGTTACTTTCATGCATTTTTAAGATTTATAAAGATAAAGCCTCTAGCATGTGATCAATGTTTATTTATGGTTCTTGTAATTTATGATGATGGTACTTGCATAAAATCCTATTATTTATTAGAATGGCATTAGGTGTAGATTCTTTTAAGCTTAGCTACCTTAGGGATGAAGCATCTAGTGATTGTTATAAAATTGAATAAGCTCAAAAGGATGACAATTTTAGAAGTAATAAGCAATCAATTAAGAACTGGTTGTGATCATAGTATTCATAGATGGCGTAGATTACATTATGGTGGATATATGGTCTATGTATTTGTCATCTTCACGAATCTTAATAACTCTTGCATGGGTGCTTGGCCTAGCTTGTCTAGGAACATGCAAGTTAACTTGCTAGGGCAGGTATAAGAGATTCCTAGTATATGCATAAGGAGGGTATAACACCAAAAAGAAATAGCCAAAGCTTTTGGTAGGCAAACTTTGTGTTCGTAGTCTTTTGACATTGCTTGATATCATATTCTTTGTTCTCTTTGCTAGATGGTGGATTCTGATGCTTAACAATGCCAGGAAAGTGTGTGTGTGCGTGTATGTTAGAATGTGTGTGTCCGTGTATGTTAGCATGTATGTGTGTTCTGACCTAAATCTAAACCACCATGCCATGTGTGTGAGTTGTGGATAAGTTAAATTAATTTAATGTATGTTTGCCTATTCCTTGTATGATCGACCTCGTTATTTGCATGCGTTACTACATCACAATTCGTGCACTTGTAAGTATACTTAGAGTGCAAATAAATGCTTATTAAATTTGCTCTAAGAAAAACACTACGCCCAATTTGATTAAAATTATACCAAAACGTTCTCGGTTGGCAAAAAGGACATGGGGAAGCACTTTCTCATGTCTCGATTAGCGTTCTAGCCCTAAAAAACCACTTTAGGTGCTAAGAATGTACGAATACGTCATTTCAGTGCACATTGAGTAGAATTTGGTTTAACGTTGCACCAAAACATGCTCGGTTGGCAAGAAGGACATAGGGAAGCACTTTCTCTTGTTTGGATTAGTGTTCTAGCCCTCAAGAAGTGCATTTCGTGTTAAGAAGAAACTACAATGTCATTTCGGTGCATTCTAAGTCTAGTTCATCCAATTGCACCAAAAAGTGCCCGATTGGCAAGAAAGACATGGGGAAGCAGTTTCTCGTGCCTCGATTAGCGTTCAAGACCTAAAGAACAACTTTAAGTGTTAAGAATGAACGAAAACGTCATTCCGGTACACACTGAGTACAATTTGGTTTACGTTGCACCAAAACGTACTCGGTTGGCAAGAAAGAGACAGGGAAGCATTTTCTCATGCTTGGATTAGCGTTTTAGCCTTAAAGAAGCACATTTCGTGTTAAGAAGGAACAAAAACATCTTTTTGGTGCATACTCAGTCTAATTTCATCCAATTTTCCACCAAAACGTGCCTGGTTGCCAAGAAATTATGTATGGGCAAGTACTTTCTCATGCTTGGATTAATTTCTAGCCCTCAAGAAGCACAATTTTTGTTCAGAATGCACGAAAACTTTATTTCGGTGCATGCTCAATCTAATTTTATTTAAATTGCATCAAAACGTGCCCAGTTGGTCATAAAGGCCTAAGTAAGCACTTTCTCTTGTTTGGATTAGCGTTGTTCTAGCCCGAATGAACCACTTTATGGGTTAAGAATGCATGAAACATCATTTCGGTGCACACTGTGTATAGTTTGGTTAAAGTTGCACCAAATCATGCCAGGTTGGCAAGAATCACATTCTCATGCTTGGATTAGCGTTCTAGACCTCAAGAAGCACATCTCGTGTTAAGAAAGAACTAAAATGTCATTTTGGTGCATAGTCAATCTACTTTCGTCTAAATTGTATCAAAACGTCCCCAGTTCACAAGAAAGACATGAGGAAGCACTTTCTCACATCTCGATTAGCGTGCTAGCCCTAAAGAACCACTTTAGGCATTAGGAATGCACAAAAAAATCATTTCGGTGCATACTCAGTCCAAATTCGTCCAAATTGCAGCAAAACGTTCTTGGTTGGCAAGAAAGAAATGAGGAAGCACTTTCTCATGTCTCGATTAGCGACCTCACACTAAAGAAGCACTTGAGATGTTAAGAATGCACCAAAACGTCATTTCGGTGCACACTGAGTCCAATTTGATTAAAGTTACACCAAAACGTTCCCGGTTAGGGAGAAAGACATGGAGAAGAACTTTCTCATGTCTCGATTAGCATTCTAACCCTAAAAAACCACTTCAGGTGCTAAGAATGCAAAAATACGTCATTTCAGCGCACATTGAGTCAATTTTGGTTTAACGTTGCACCAAAATGTGCATAGTTGGCAAGAAAGACATGGGGAAGCACTTTCTCTTGTTTGGATTAGCGTTCTAGCCCTCAAGAAGTGCATTTCGTGTTAAGAAGGAATTGCAACATCATTTTGGTGCATTGTAAGTCTAGTTCGTCCAATTGCACCAAAAAGTGCCCAATTGGCAAGAAAGACATGGGGAAGTAGTTTCTAGTGTTTCGATTAGCGTTCTAGACCTAAAGAACAACTTTAATTGTTAAGAATGCATGAAAACGTCATTTAGGTGCATGCTGAATACAATTTGGTTTACGTTACACCAAAACGTGCTCGATTGGCAGGAGAGCCACAGTGAAGAACTTTCTCAGTCTAAAAGAAACACATTTCGTATTAGGATAGAACAAAAATATCGTTTCTTTGCATACTCAGTCTAACCTTGTCCAAATTGCACCAAAACGTGCCCAGTTGGCAAGAAAGAAATGAGGAAGCACTTTCTAACGCCTCGATTAGCGTGATAGCCCTAAAAAACCACTTTAGGTGTTAAGAATGAACGAAAACGTCATTTCGATGCACACTTAGTACAATTGGTTAAAGTTGCACCAAAACGTTATCTATTGGCAAGAAAGACATGGGGAAGAGCTTTTTCATGCTTGGATTAGAATTCTAGCCCTAAAGAAACACATTTCATGTTAAGAAGGAACGAAAACATCATTTCAGTGCATACTCTGTGCAATTTCGTCCAATTTTCCACCAAAACGTGCCTAGTTGGCAAGAAATTATGTATAGGGAAGCACTTTCTCATGCTCGAATTTGCGTTCTAGCCGTCAAGAAGCATATTTTTTTGTTAAGAACGCACGAAAACATCATTTCGGTGCATACTCAATCTAATTTCATTTAAATTGCATCAAAATGTGCCCGGTTGGCAATAAAGACCTGAGGAAGCACTTTCTCCTGTTTGGATTAGCGTTGTTCTAGCCCGAATGAACCACTTTAAGTGTTAAGAATGCATGAAACGTCATTTCAGTGCACACTATGTACAATTTGGTTAAAGCTGCACCAAATCGTGCCTAGTTGGCAAGAAACACGTTCTCATGCTTGGATTAGCGTTCTTAACTTCAAGAAGCACATCTTGTGTTAAGAAAGAACTACAACGTCATTTTAGTGCATACTTAGTCTACTTTCATCTAAATAGCATCAAAACCTACCGAGTTGGCAAGAAAGACATGAGGAAGCACTTTCTCATGTCTCGATTAGCATGTTAGGCCTAAAAAACCACTTTAGGTGTTAAGAATGCACGAAAACTTCATTTCGGTGCATACTCAGTCCAAATTGCTCCAAAACATTCTTGGTTGGCAAGAAAGACATGAGGAAGCACTTTCTCATGTCTTGATTAGCGTGCTAACCCTAAAGAAGCACTTCAGGTGTTAAGAATGCATGAAAACATCATTTCGGTGCACCTGAGTCCAATTTGATTAAAGTTACACCAAAATGTTCCTAGTTGGCAACAAAGACATGGGAAGCACTTTCTCATGTCTCGGTTAGCATTTTAGCCTTAAAGAGCCATTTTAGGTGTTAAGAATGCACGAATACGTCATTTTAGTGCACTTTGAGTGAAATTTGGTTTAACGTTTCACCAAAACGTGCTTGGTTGGCAAGAAAGACATGGAGAAACACTTTCTCTTGTTTGGATTAGCGTTCTAGCCCTCAAGAAGAGTGTTGAGTGTGCATTTTTGCATGGTTTTATATGCTAATTCCCTAACCTAGAGTCCTAGAACTTGGAGTTTGGTGTGTTTTTGCTTTGTTTCTATATTTTGTGGGACAAATGAAGGAATTATGAAGAATGAAGCCGAAAGAGGCAAAATTGGACAATTCTTGATCGAACTAGGAAAACTGAAGAAATCTTGATGGAACTAGGAAAGCTGAAATCCTACTCAAACAAGGAATCCTAGCCAAATCAGGAATACCATCAATGTCCAGGTCCAGAAATGAGAAATCCTAGTTGAAGTAGGAAAACCAAATCCTCGTTGGACTAGGAAAGGTAAACCCTAGTTAGATGGGAAAAGGAAAATCCTAATTGTAATAGGAAAACCTAATCATAGTTGGACTAGGAAAACCTAACCTAGTTGGACAAAGTTTCCTAGTGGGACCAAGGAAGGCTTGGTCAAAGTCAAAAGGTTCCAAAAGCTTTTTCAAGTCAATGGGCTTAAGTCAACAACACAAGAGGAATGGGCTGAAGGTCGCATGTGCATGGACCAAAGGAGGAAGCCCACACGCATGCAAGGAAGAGGCGCCAACCACATGGGCTTAAGTGATGCCCTTGCCGCAAGCTCATGTGGAGGAAATCGTAATTTAATTCCTAGTGCTGGCGCAAATCCTAGTCCTTGCAAGCCAAGGAATCTCCACCTCTTTACTCCTATATAAAGGATTAAGTCAACAACACAAGAGGAATGGGCTGAAGGTGGCATGCGCATGGACCAAAGGAGGAAGCCCACACGTATGCAAGGAGGAGGCGCCAACCACATGGGCTTAAGTGATGCCCTTGCTGCAAGCCACATGGGCTTAAGTGATGCCCTTGCCGCAAGCTCATGTGGAGGAAATCGTAATTTAATTCCTAGTGGTGGCGCAAATCCTAGTCCTTGCAAGCAAGGAATCTCCACCTCTTTACTCCTATATAAAGGCCTCCTCTCCTCATTATTTAACATCAAGCAATATCAACTTTCACACCCAAAGTTAAGAATTTATATTTTGCTCAACCTTTAGAGAAAGAAAGAGAGAGTGTGCCGCAAGCCAAGCCAAGCCAAGGAGAGGAGTGTGCCCTACAGCCCTAGAAAGCCAAGGAGAGAAGGAGGCCGTGACACCCTTGCTGCCCTAGCCTTGCTGTGAGCATCAAGGTGGATCCCTCTGCTGCCCTAGCCTTGCCACAAGCACCCTTGCCCATGCCATGACTTCCTTGTGGTTTCCTTCTCCCTTTTTCATGCTTTTTGTGTTGTTTTATTATTTTTAGGTGTTAATTAAGATCTTGAACATAAATTGGCAGTTTGTTTATTTAATTAAATATTTTATTTTCATGTTCATGCTTTAATTACTTTTATGCATTGTTAAGTTAAGGATGAAGCCTCTATTTGTGTTCAATGTTTGAATTATGATTTCTAGGATTTATAAAATCCTATTATCTAATTTAATGGCACAGGTTGTAGAGTCCTTAAGATTGGCCACCTTAGGGATAAAGCATCTAGTGATTGTTATAAATTGAATAAGCTCAAAAGGATAACAATTTTAGAAGTAACAAGTAGCCACTTGAGCAACGGTTGTGATAATAGTATTCACAAGGTAGCACCGTGTACATTTGGTTGGAAAGGGGGTCTGTGGGTTTGACATCTTCAAGGAACTTAATGACTCTTGCATGGGTGATTGCCCTAATTTATCTAGGAACATGCATATTAACTTGCTAGGGTAGGCCTGATAAGTTCTTAGTATATATGACAGGACCGCCTCGGAGTTTACTCCGAGATGACCCTGTGGGGACGCCATGTCTCACGACATGGGCCCCGATCCTACTGAAAATTCAATAGCATCTCCTTTGGAAAAAGCCTTACCCAAAAAAAAGATATGCCCTATTATAACTCAACAATAACCAGAAAATCCCAACAAATAATCTCTGAACAAAAATAATCAAATTGACAACCAAACCCCAAAGTGGTCACTGCTGAGCATATCTAAAGAAAATACATCATCCGAAAGAAATGAATGACTGAAATAAATAAATGAGACTATGCCTACATAGTCTTGGATGTCAGAAGACGTAGAAGTGGCGTGACGCTCAAGTGGCACGAACGGGATCCTTGTCACCTGGGGGAGAACATTTAAAACACAAAATTATGAGATAAAACTCAGTGAGTGGACAAAAATAATTTAAACACTTCCTTTTTCAACACAAATATATTAACATAGAACTTGTCTTCCGAATTCCCCAGTTTTAAAACCAGTTCGCAAAATTATAATATCAAACCACAAATCCCAGGTCTCACTCGTCATAAATCCAAAACCTTCGTAATTATACAATGTATAATTTTAGAAAAACTGGATATGCAAATACGGTTCCAAATATTTACAAGAGTTAAAACATTAAAAATAAGTAGTAGCAGTACAAGATATTTACCAGTATATCAAAATACGTAAAACTCACACCGTAGTACCCATAAACTCTCTATCAATACGTACACATGGGCCAAGTACGTGTACATAGATATGGCTAACCTTTATCAATATGCGAACACACAATGGTTCGCATAGATTCCCAACTTTATCAATACGCGAACACACAATGGTTCGCATAGATTCCAACATTATCAATACCCAAACACACAATGTTTCGCATAGATTCCAACTTTATCAATACGCGAACACACAATGTTTCGCATAGATTCCAACTTTATCAATATGGGCGTAGATAGTGCACCAGGACACACGACACAAAGCCTATATGTGTGAACCAATGGGTCCCAAAGACCTATAACCAGCCATTTACCCCCGAGTACTGTCCAGTGGTTTAAAAATCATAAACCAATATCTCCATAAACATATTACATATACATTCTCAAAATACCACAAGATAAATATTTGTGAATAAAAGAATTACCCAATCAAATCACAACTTCATTAAATACTTAAATAAATTCAAAACAATTTTTAAACATTTAAAAGACAAACTTTGAAACCAAAAATCCACTCACAAACTTGGCGAGCAAAACGTAAGACTCGTCGATCACCCAACTAGCGGTCAACACCCAAAAACTCCCCCGAAAACACTCCCGATCGTCCTGTACAAATACGTAAGGTCCAAATTGGTTCCTAAAAGCCTTAAAATAAGGAAAAGAACATTTTTTGTCACTGGCCAATCTAGCACCGCCGCACGTGGTGGCGCCGGCGGTGGTTAATGGCAGCGGTCACTGGAAAGTTGACTTTTTCAGCCACCAACCCAGAAAATAAAATTGACATACTAAATTGACAGGCTCAACGAGAGGAACAATTTTGTCAACTAGGCCAAGTCCAAAAAGTGGCCGAAAGTGGCCGGAAAACCCTAATTTCTGTCTAAAATTTCTGTCCTTGATCTGAAAATTCAAACCGAGGTCGAACGAAACAGGAATTTGGATTTGAAACTCACGGTAGTTGAAACTTCTAGGGCTCAATTTGTCATCCACAGTG
>QANT01006659.1:0-35612 GCA_003254885.1 Purshia tridentata
CCAACTTGGTGAAGGCCAATGACACGCGCAAGGAAAAAAGAGAGAGAGCACGAGAGAGAAAGAGAAAGTGAGAAATGAAATTTTTGTAACAAAGCAAAAATTGATTTTGTAAGTTTTAAAATCATCCTCTTTAAAACTTACAAAAAATACCCACACCTTCACACGTGTGTAAAACTCAAACTGTAGCTCACATCGATTCATAGTTTGTGTACTCGTGGGGCCAAATTAGAAAACGAAAGCCCAACAAATCAAAAGTCCATTATTGGGTCAAGCCCAATTAAAAATGAAAATTAAAAATTAAGCGAAAACATATTAATTTTTAATAAATCCTTCAAATTACTCAATTAAAATCTCGACTGAAAATTTTAAAAAAATTTGGGGTCTCACAAACAAGTTCTAATCCATATTGTTACCATGTTAGCAATTTACATGCAAAATTATTATGAAGAAGTATCTTAGAGTGATTATTCATCGTAATATACCTACTCTGCACATGATGATATTGAAGACAATGAATATTTTTAACCTCCGAAAAACTCTATGTGGTATAGAATACTTATGTAATTCATGATGTAATATTGTTGTATAAATAAAATTGAGGTGTTATTTATGTAATTATTAATTAATGAACCCTTTTTTTAACAGTATTTACCTCTAGTATGCATTTATTAATCTTGTATCACATAAAACCTACTATATAATTTGGTGTTTTCAATGTACTTTATAATAATATGTTAAATAAACATATGATTAAGTTTCATTCAAAATCTCTGTATTTTAATAGCAATTTTTGCCGTTTCTCTTAAATATCTATCAAAATTTCAAAGAAAATAAAAAATTTATTCCTTTAACTAAACAAAGCCTTGTGTTATATATCTATAAAACAGCTGTAATCAAATAACGTTTAATTCTTCACTAACCCATGAAATTAATGGTGTTGAGCTGAAAGTAGAAACGAAATGCGCATTAATTGATGAGTTCTCCTATTAGGTGGGAAACCTCCAATGTTGTGTACCTTGACTACCTTGACAAATGCACCATATTTAAGTTTGATTGGATGTCTACAAAGCTTTGTGGGACCATCTCTTTCCTATAATCATTTTCACCTTTATTTGAAGAGAATAAGTGTGGGGAATGGTTGGAATGTGAAACAAGAAAATGCATGTAGAACAATTAAAGCAAAAAAAATATGTTAATGGGTTCTTGTCAAAATCTTAGATATGTCTTTCACTCACCAGTTCCTCAAGATTTGTAGGGCTCTATTCTCTAATTTTCCCTTTGTTCTAAGTCGTTGGAAATGATTCAAAATGTTTCCTCTTTTTGTTATTTGCATTAGGGTCGACTAAAAACCGTATCTATACCTATTAGCCCAATATAGCCTATAGTTGGGACCCATATGGCAAAAACAAGCTTTTCTATTTAAGTCTTGTAAATTATATATATATGTAGGTTTGAATGCAGATATTCTTCTAGTAGATGTTCTCAATTTTCTAGTATATTATAGATTTGAGTATATATGTGACATATGAAATATATATACAGCTATAATAGTTTTAGATATAACAAAGTTAAATAAGTAGTTGGTATTTTGATATTATTATTTTGTTCTAGACACAACCACCTGTCATCCTATCTTTCTTCAAAGTATTGAAGGTTATATATATATAAGGACTATTATCCAAGTCTTCCACTAAATATGCTTTTGATTCAAATCCAGAATATGGTGTAGGATGTTGCAACTTAATTTGTTGGGACAAAAGTTCAGAAACATCTTTCTCTATCTATATTACTTTATGCTCAGATTGCCATATAATTGACAGAAACTAATCTTTAAAATGATCACCAAGACTGCTCAATTCCTTTTCAAAATTTACCAAGAAAGTCGTTTAGGAATTTGCTTTTTTTTTTGGGCCTTGAATTTATAATATTTTGGTATTTGGTGGAACTGATTTTAGAAAGGACTGAATAAATACATACCCAAAACTTGTTGGCTCTCAATTAAATTCAACATGTAGTAGCAGAAAGAGAATAGGAATTTGCTTTTTTTTTTGGCCTTGAATTTATAATATTTTGGTATTTGGTGGAACTGATTTTAGAAAGGACTGAATAAACACATACCCGAAACTTGTTGGCCCTCAATTAAATTCAACATGTAGTAGCAGAAAGAGATGTGATCGATGGAGACATAATCCTGGAGAGGGATGCTTACTGCTTAAATATTCAATCATGAAGTAAGAATGATCTTCTTGACTAGATTCTTTCCCACTAAAATAAAAATATTATATACTTTTACATACAATCATGCTGGCAAAAGTTTTATGTAAACCTATTGTTTAGTCCATTTGTCAATATATCACTCTCATCTTTATATAAAGAGGAATACACATACACATGCAGATGCTTATTAGTCGAAAACAAAATAAAAATCTATTAGATAATATTCTTTTATTATATAGTTAATTAACATATTAATTGTCAGATTGTTAATTTAAATCACACATTCAAGTAGATATATATGATTATATTCATCTCATTAAGAGTTAAAATTTGATGAAGTCACAAGAACATGCATATGATGTCACACACATATATTTGGAGACAAAATGTAACTTGAAACTTGAAAGGAAATTGAAGTTTCTATGAAAATGAGATTGACAATGACAAAGCTACATAGCTTGAGATTTTGAGATCGAATATGGAAGAGAGTACGTCACTAATTAATTTGAGCAAGACTGAAGATGAATCCTCAGGTGGTGCAAGAAGACTTTCTGATATATATATATTTGGTACAAACAAACTTTATGTTCCAATCGATCGAGTACTAGTACTACTACTTAAACTTGGATAATATGTGATACAAAAAGAGACCTCAGGCTACCTGCTTTAGCAAATATGTGCTTTGACAGTATATATATAATATATATACACATTAGCAGCAACCTATATGAATATGATAATTAAAAAAACCAGAACTTGGGTGCACATGCACATGCACCACTACTAAGAAGACCAAAAATTCGTTAGGCACTATGGCAATTAATGCAATTAATGTTATGCTTTTACTTTGCAGTGGTGCATTGCAAACATATATGAACTTATATTAAAATCTGATGCATGTGATCTTGTCTGATCTTTATGTTTCTTTGTCAAACTTTTTGTTGTTTACACCTTTTGTGAGCCTCTCAAAATTCACATATATATATATATATATGTTATATTATATAGGGAAAAAATAAAACGATTTTGTGATCTGTATATATAATATTAGCAGCTACTTATGAATATGATAGTTAATAATTTTGAAGTTTGTAATCTTACGATAATTTTAACAAAACTTAAAATTTTAAATTGTGAATAAATTATCTATTTATTTTTAAGAAAAATTATGTAGGGGGATTGAATTCGCATTTATTTGCTAAAAAATTTGAGGCTCAAAAAATTATTAATATATGTTTGAACTTTAAGTTTTGCGCAGTTAGCGTATGATGTTGGGTATGCCTCATACAATTCGGAGCGAAATGCTGAAGGTATATATGATTTCTTGACTTAAACATGTGGATGATTTCTTGACTCAAAGTTTTAGATGATGGTAGGGGGTACTGTTTTGAGTTTAATGTGTAGTGTGAAATGTGTATTTATTCCGAGTGCTTGCAAGTTGTGATTATGTTCATGTGTGGAAAAATGATGTACCTCCTTGGTTTGAGCCTCATTCTGGCTAATCTTTTAAAGCCATCACTAAAACTTCGGTTACCAAAAAAGATTACTTGAGTAATTGGAGATATATATACTGCAAAGCATTAGGGGTATTATTGTCCTTACAATAAATATGGGACACGTGGCATTTTTTATATATATATAGAAAACTCAGTTCCCACACTAATAATTAATGAAGGAGGTTGCAAAGTGTTTCAACAAGTCACCATTCAAATCTCAATTGCCAATTTGCACCCAAATACTATTTAGGCTCTGTTTGGGATTGTAGTGAGAGATCCAAAAATTGTTGTGCGTGACAATTCTAGGTCACTCAAAACAGTTTTAGTGTTTGGTAAAAATTCAAAAACTGTAGTGAATGACTATTTGAAGTCACTCATCACAGATATTCACTACAGTTTGAAACCTGCTTTTTCAAAACTGTAGTGAGTGACAATTGTGGCCAAAATTAGTTTTACCTAATCTATCCTCACTTTTTTAATAAAATGACAACCATTATCCTCTTTTTTTAATTATGATATATATATGTATGATGTATATATCGATTTTATATTGATATTAATAATTATGATATTTTATTTGTACCATTAAAATTAAAATATTCTTACAAAAATAATATGCATACTTATTTAATAATTTTGTTTTGTAGTCTATAATTTTAATGCTATATATACAAATTTGTAGACAAAAAATTATAAACTAATAAAATATTTTTTTTTTCAAATAAATAAGTCAAAAAAACGTTCAGCATCATGTCCATTTTAGTAATTATGAATAGTCACGGCAGCTTTATATTATAATTTACCAAACACCTTTATACTACTTTTGTATTCACAGCACTTTTAAAAACATAGTTTACCAAACACTCGGTTGACATTACTTTACAGCTGTTTTACTTCACAGCTGTATTACTTCACTACAGGTTTTTTTCACTGCAATACCAAACTAAGCCTTAATATATAATGAGTACAAATAAAATAAAGAGAATGGTCCCATTTGTAAAAGGGATTTATAAGAGGGTGGAGAGTCTTTATTCCTGTCCCTGAAGTGAATGTGTGATTCAGCTCAACTATAGGCATAAACATATCTAATAAGCTGAAAAAAAAAGCTTGTTATTCTAATAATAACATATAAAGAGAGAAAAAAAAAAGGTTATCTAAAAAAGAGAAACGAGGAAACAACTGTGTGAAAATTTTTTTTCAGGGTATCTTTTCAATGATTTTTTTGGGATCACATGCTTTGTTGTTTATATTTTTGTTCGTTCAAAAATCTTAAGTTGGTCTATGAAATATATGAAGATTGTATCAAAATGGTCCATGAAATAGTTGTGTCTCAGTTTAGTTTAAATCGTTAACCTTGTTATATTTTCTGTTTATTTTATGGGTAAATCGTCCACTCACTTCAATTTATCTTCCCCAATCTCTTCTGTCTAAAAAATGTAGAGTTTTGGCAAACACATGTCCGTATGTTAATTGATTCAACTTTATTTGAAGTAGAGTTAGTAATAATTATAAAATTTGAGATTTTTCTAGAGAAAAAAGAGGTTGGGAGATATTAGTTAAAGTGAGTGGACAATTTTATGCCTAAAATAGATAGAAATTATAATGAAGTTGACGGATTAAACCAAAATGGGACCAACTGTCATTTAGTGGACCATTTTAGTACAAAATTTAATTCATCATAGACTAAATAAAATTAGGTTAATTGACTTTAAATACCAAATTTCAATAATTTTTTAGTTTAGATACCAAAATTTAATAGTATTTTAGATTAGGTACTAGTTGAAAAGTTAAACATAATAATATAGTAAAGGGCACTATAATTCACCAATATTACATCACATGCCACTATAATAATATATATATATATATATTATATTCATACTATTACATTAATTTATACTATATTGTATTAAAACTGAAAAAAATAATCCAATCATATCTTAATTGTGACTGTTTTACAATTTAGTTGTGATTATCTTGGTAAGTTGAAAAAGACAACTTCCACCACTATACTAAGTATTATTTTGAGTAAAAATATTGTTTTGACCTTTATTTATATTATATTGTAATACAATTTCTCTTAAAAACAATTTCAATTCAGTCACAACCAAACTATGACTGTATCATAATTTAGTTGTGACTGTCATTCAGTTACAACTAAATTTGAAGTTAAGTGTCATACAGTCACAACTAAAACTGAAGTTGAGACTATATTAACTAATTTCCAAAATGATATAAAAGTATCAAGGATTATTTTGTCAAAATTTCATAAATTTTATCTAAGACCCATTATATGTGGGCCAAAGGACAGTAGAAGGGCAAATTTGTCAAACAAATAAAGCCAAAAACAAATGGGCTATAAATTTGTGACCTATTCTAAAAATCAAGTTCATTAGTTAGTAGTCAAACCTAAAAATTATGCGCAAAACTGATTTTCTAAAAAAGTATTGAAACTAGTTATTTCATCCTAAATTTCTAAATAAAATTTGAGTCTATTAATTATAAGTTATTGAAAAACTTTTAATTTAATTAAAACCACCCAAACTATAACTTACTTACATCTCAATCACCTTCCAAAACCTATGTCCTTACGCACAAACTTGTAAAACAAAAGCAAAAACTCTTAAATTAAGATCATTTATATTTTTTATAAAACGAAAAACAAGGGTAATTAAACTTGTAAATATTGAAATTGAACTATAAAAAAAATTGAAATTGCGAATTGAAACTTCGAACTAAAATTGCATCATAAAACTAAAACTTCGAACTGAAATTGTATATTAGAAAATGCATCAAAATAATATACTAAATATCAGTCATTTTATATATTAAAACAATCACAATCAAAACAAGAAAATGACCAAATGAGCGACAGTCGCCACGAACGGTGGTTGCCCGCACCTATTCCATAATCAAAAACATGAAATTGACACAACAAACTATTTATAACGGAAAAAAAAAAGAAAGAAAAAAGAAAGTGCAGTTTGTCAACCATTGACTTGTGAAGACAAGAATAAGTCGCCACGAACGGTGGTTGCCCGCACCTATTCCACAATCAAAAACATGAAATTGACACAACAAACTATTTATAACGGAAAAAAAAAAGGAAAGAAAAAAGAAAGTGCAGTTTGTCAACCATTGACTTGTGAAGACAAGAATAATGCCTAGAGATCGAGCTAGCTCATAATAGAATCAAAATTAGCCAAGAGGATTTACCTTTTCCTGTCCGACAAAGAAGAAATTGATTCATCATTGAAAGCGAAATTACAGATCCATACATACAATTTGATCGATCTACAAGTAAAAAGCAAGACAAAGAGAAAATGTGGAGAGAGAGACTTGAGCAGCTTTGTAGCCGGTGAGGGTGCTCTTGGTAGCATCCTTGCGGTCGACATTGACCTTTAACTCTGCAAGGTAGTGGTAGTAGTTGCCCTTCATCTTGAGGTTGAAGACCTTGGAGTCATCGCCAATGATGGAAGGGATGAGGCCGGAGTCGAGGAGCTTGAGGATACCGTTGCAATGTCGGAGACAGGGGCAGGTGCACTAAGGGACAAATGGGATTAAGCAACCCGCTGGACGCTGGAGATTTGGCTTGAGAGTCGCCGGACTTGAGGCATTTTGACCCCCACCCTCTACACACCAAGTGTTTGGTGAAATGCCTGAATGACTGAAGTCTGAAGGTAGAAACCCTCTACACACTAGGGGAGGCAAGCTTTTGGACAAGGGCAAAGGAGGCAGACCGACTCTACCTAGACCAGTCGCCGCACGCCCATAACACTTAAAAAAATTTTGCCACTTGACAACACTAGGTAGAAAAGTGTGATAACCTCGACCGCCCAAGTTAAAAATCCTAGATTTGCCACTGGTCGAAGAGCTTGGCCTCAATTTGTGGAGAAAGAAAGAGAGAGAAATATATATATATATATGGAGCTTGTAAGATCTAGAAATGGCTGGCTCGTGCTGTTTGGTTTCAGAGAAAATAACAATAAAATAAAAGATAGAAAGTGAGAACTGAGAGAGAATGACCATGGGTAAGTAGAAGTAGGACTCTTTTAGTTGATAATTAGCCGCATGGGCCTGTTTAGAAAGAATCAACTAATTAAGGCCTAAAAGTAAGTCTCAGCCTAAATCTCGTTCTTTTGGAAATGATATCATAGGCATACTTAAGAATGGGAATGGGTCGATTTTATTGGCCATTATCGACCAATTAATCTATTATCGGCCGACCGATAATTCAACCAACATTTGACCCACCAAGTCGGGCTAATAATACCAACCGACCCATCATAGTTGATTTAGATGTTGGTTTTGGAATTGATTAATTATTGACCTATTTGTACCACATATATCGGCTTTATCGACAATCGATCTGCATCTGACCCATAATAAATGGGTTGATTGTTGGTTGTGAGATATGGTAGAGTCGGTCGGGTTGGGTAAAATTATCGACTATTATCAGCCCGACTCGATCCATTCCCACCCTTAGACATACTGAATTAGTCATATTAAAACATGCTTAATGCCGAAAGAATACCTGATTTTTAAATACACATATTACTTAATTGTTACATAATCAAGCATAGGCGTTTATGGTTACAAACATGAGTTGACGTGTAGTATATTATAATTAGTTCTTACATTTTTTGGAAGAATTGATGGACCATTAGTGAATTTTCTCATGTATGTTAACTATGTGGCAGAGCATAATATTTAAATAAAGTAATAAATATGTGGCATGACAAACATATAATTGAGACTTGAAATAAAGTGATATATTGGAGTCAGACAGTTGTCCATAATTAAATCATTGATTTGATAAGTCGCAGACATCACAATCAATTCACATTCTGTGCATAAATATTATTATTATGGATCATCACGTGACCTAACTATCCTCATAAGTCAAAAATTGTGGATGCATGTTGCGAAATATATTCTCTATAATTTTACGAGTGGTTATATGATTGGAGAACTGATCTAAATTCAACTAGTAAGTATTAAAGGAGATGTAGTGCTGTGTGTGTGTATGAATTCTTCCACCGTCCAAACACTCGATCAAACGCCTTATAAGTCTTAAGACATATCCATCAATTTATTTACATATATACATGTGGAGCTGTTTGTTGGTAGATTCACGTAATTGTGGGCTAATGCTTTTTGTGTGGCTTTTGAATATTGATGTTAAGACTTAGAATTTATATAAAAAAGGGGAATCAATATATATCTGCTATCCATTGATTTAGTAATTTTTTTTTAATTGTAAAGAAGGAAAGATTGAAACGTATATAAGAAATAATTTGAGAAAACAATTAATGCATGCAAAGCTTCACGTGTGCTCGAGGTTGTTTGATTCAGCCCCCTCATTATAAATTTATAAGTTAATGAACATTTTACATCATTTTTGAATTAATGAATATAATATGTTGAGGAAAGAGAACACTATGATGAAATCAGAGTCTTAGTATAGCTACAAAGTAAAGAAATAAAGAAAAAAAAATCGAATTGAATATTTGTAACGAGAAGGTATTAATGTAAGATTCCTCCTTGACCTCTTTAATAAGGCCAAAAGTCTGGGAAAACTAAAACAAACATTACTAAAAGGGTCACAAATTCTCGGTATTCATATAGATGCTTCCACAATACAAATCTACCAAAAAAATAACAATTCCTCAAAACATGTATATATGTTTCAAAACCCTATTTCTCAATTTCCGAGGGAAGGTTGACATTGATCGATCCAAAATCCAAATGCTTCATTAATTAACTTAATCAAAATATTTATTAATTAATTAATCTCTGTCACACACACACATCTTTAATAATGATCATAATCATGAAGTTCATCGATTACTACACACAAAATAAAACAAAACATATTTTGTCAGTCTTCGATGTTGTTCCGTGTTGGTCGCCGCATCAATGTTCATAATTTTATGTAAGAAATTAATTAACATGTTAATTAACAAATTAAATATATTCGTCAGTACATTGCTTCCAACACACTCTATCAGGAACCCTAGGAAAAACAAATTTATAATTTAGTATGGTAATTGCTATCAATTGTATGCTCCAACCCCAAAACAAATTCTTCTTCTATATATTGCCAGTGCATGCCACCAGTTGATTACAAATTAATTTAGTAAGGTATAGCTTTGGACATGCTTCGTTTGACTTGGAAAGTTGAGAAATTCGAAATTTCATAAAAATCCTTTTATTTTTTTAATGGACTTTATTGTACAGGGTAAGATAAGATTTAGATGTATTTTTCCCACGAAAATCCCTATGCTACATATTTTGTTGTTGTTGATCTCAAGGCAGGGTTTTTGGTCTTTTTCATGAACGACCTTGAGATAGTTTGAATGTTTGATATATATTCTTAATTATTTACTAGTTATACTAAGCTGACTCAATTTTCAATGGCACACACTATTATAGGGAAGATAAAGCATTCCCATAATTGTTGGTATTGAGTTTATAATTTTCCATGACCACGTCAACAACTAGTCTACGGGCTTAGAGCTGGTAATTAAACTTAGACCATGAACCATGTAAACCAACCCAGAAAACAAATGTATTTATTTCATATCTGGGAGAGGATTCCAATATGGGACATTTTCTAATATTAGAAAGAAAAATATGACTAAAATTAATAGTTAGTTAGTTGGTAAATAGATTTGGATAATTAGAAAAACATGAAAATTGTGGGATCATGGTTATATTTTGTATGGATGGCGTAGAATAGATGATCGAAAGGATCTAAGAGCAGCTAGAATGTCGAGCATTGAAGGGAGGCAAAATAGGTACTATGCAGATTTGGCATTCAAGCTCTGTTTTGGGTCATTACGTAATTGTTTCAAAGGAAACGGCAAGACGAGTGCAACTCACATCGTCACGTATGGGTTTTTTTGGCCATCTAAGTTCGTTTAAGGCCTCAAAACAACATTTCAAAACATTTTATTTATTTTTGTCTTTATTTTATTTGGGTTTGTTATTATGCGTGGGCCTTAGTTATGTGGTTGTGACAAAAGTATAAATGTTGTTGATTCCGGTGATATATATGGAAGTGTTAAAAATGTAAAGAAGGTGATGTCAGTGGTGTTGGGATGTTGGTGGCAATGGCAATGGTGGTGGTTAGATGGGAAAGGTGGCCACGACAATTAATTGAGGTGCAATGGTGGTGGTGGCAGCGTTGATAGAGGAGGTGGTGTGGTGTATATAATAGTAGTAGTGGTGTGATGGTTGTAGTGGGATGTGGGTTTTTATTTTATTTTTTAAAATCTCAAATTAAGTTATCAACAACTATTCTTGGCTTATCACAAACTTCGCTGGACTGTTAAATGGCGTTATATAATGAAAATATCATCTTGGATAGAATATTGGTACAAGAGACCAAAAAGGTATTCCAAGCCACCGAGATTTGACCTAAAACTCTGCAAGTTGCAAGCAAGATGACGCACAATCATTTGTTCATCTTGGCTGTCTTACTGTTAGTGAGCATCTACCATGACTGAATGCTATAGTTGATTCCTCCGATCTTGGGAATTGCCTACTATACTTCCTTATCATTTCATCTATAGGTGGTTAGATGGGGAAGGTGGCCACAATAATTAATTGGAAGGGGAACAGAACAATTGACTCTTCCTTCAGCAACTGCTCTTTTTCACCATCTTCCACGAATGACGATCATCCTTCCTTTCATCGAGACTTTGGAATGTATAGAAGAATTGGAGTTGGAAGCACGTTGGAAACTCTTGCAAGGATGACCCACTTCCCTCAAATCTTTCATTCTTTGGTAGCTCTGTAACTTAATCTTCTGTTTGTATCAACTTGTCTTTTTTTTCCTTATTTAATTTTGTCTTTCCTATAGACGAGTTTTCTATTGGAATAACCTTTTCCACTTAGCTGTTATCCGTGTAAAATTTTGCATCAGCGAAATGTGACTCTGCTTTAGTGAATGGCTTTGTATTGCCTACCATTTTTTTTACCATTTCCATCTAAAATTTAAAGCATTGATGGAGGTTGAAGGCACAACCTCATTTTCATGGACCCATAATTGTCCAAGCAGCAAGTTATATGAAGTCTTTGCATCGATCATATGAACAGAGCATGTGACTTAAATTCACCAATGTCGAGCACTAATCTTATCATACGTATGGCTCTTTGTCCCCTTGATTAAAACCTTGGATCTTGAGGCAACTCTGAGACAAATCCTCAACTGTAATTCCCAATTGTTTCATTGTTGACTTAGCCATGATATTCATAGCAAAATCTCTATCAATAAGCATACAACTAACCTTTTAGTCTTGTATATATCCAGACACAATTAGAGGACAGTTTTGTAGTTTAACCCCAATTTGAGGTCTTCGTCACTAAATGTGATAGGCGTATAACAGTTGACACACTCGAATGTCCCAAACTATAGTATTCTTACCCCCTGAGTTCGGGGAAGTAATGGCCTGAGTTTTCTAGTACTTGCACCAATGAGCCTCTCACCTTCTTTGAGAGCCGTAGCATTTCTTGGATATTGAAGCCATGCAGCAATCCTTCCATTTGCATTAGCACTTCCTACTTTTCAATTGCTTTATTTGTACTAGTTGTATTGACATCCTCATCAATCTAATGGTAGGTTGTCATGTAAACAATCTCCCCAACTCTTCCTCGAAGAAACCCTTGGGAAAGTGTTCTCTTGGTGTGATAAAGGTGTATGGTTTCCTCTATGAGAGCCTTTCCACCCTACCAATGTTTCCTCTTTTTGTTGACTTCTTTCCACCTCTCCTTTTAGGGCCTTGATGAGTATCTCTTCCTTGATGCTCTTTCTTCAATTGATCGATTTGTGGGTATAACACCTGACTTTTATGTGGCCTCCTTCTAATGACTAGAGTATCCCTCATCATCTTTGGTCGATTGCATACTGTGAGATTTGACATTACATTGGAGGCTGGTCTCAACAAACTCTTTCTTCGGCTCAAATTGAGCTATCTTAGCACCCGCCTCTACTAATCGAAACAAATGTGTTAACAGTGAAGTAGGCAATGACATATGATCAAGGGACCCAAACACCACAGTTGCATGGTTTGCCTTCGCAACCTCTTTGAAATCTAACTAAATCATGCCCTGCTTTGCAAGATTCATGATAAAATCTTTAAGCACAAAGCACATTTCTACTGGGTGGCTGACTATGCAATGATACTTACAGTACTTTGGGTATTAACTTGATTCGTCTTTTTTGGCCTCTTGCGTTCAAGTAATTTGATTACTTTCTTTTCGATAATCTCTAACTGGCTCTTTTTTACCATTATAATTGGCTATGCTCCATATCATGCACTTGAGTTACCAACTCCTCAAACTTCTGGCTTGATATCCTGAAAGTTATACAACAAATTTCAAGGCATATGTTGTATGCACATCTTCACTGTCGATACTTTAGAAAGCCTATATTTACAATCGAGGCTCAGCGAGTGCCAATAGGCAACAATTGATATAATCAACGGCTGGCTCATCCTTCCACTACTTTGTATTTGGTAAGCTTCATCATGCTTACTGTACAGTAAAAGCGATTAAAGAACTCTCGCTCCATTTGCTCCTAGTTATCAATGGATTCAGGCTCTGGGTTCATGTACCAATTAAATGCATTCTCTTTAAGGGAACATACAAACTGCTCTACCAGGTGATCTCCTTATGTCCCAGCGTTATTGCAAGTTTCAATGAAATGGGCCACCCTGCTTGGGGTTGCCTTTTCCATCAAATTTTTGAAACTTGGGCGGTTGGTATCCAGACAGCATCCTTAGGCTATCGTTCCTCTTGGTATTGGCTTGGAGTACACGTGCGAATCACAAGAATAACCACCGTACTGTGCTCTGATAATGTTTTCAATCATGTCCTGAAACTGTTGGACAGACAACAAACCTACCTAGTCAAATTCGTCTTTGAAATTTCACTTCGACTTATACATGGATACTGGGTGTCTTTGGAATTTAGACTCCTCGAAAGGCTCTTTTAGTTTTTCTTGCTTGTTTGAATCCATGAAGTTGGACTCTACAAGCAGCTCATTTTGTTTGTTCTTCCAGTTTGAGCCTTCAACATTTTGGAGTTCCAGCTTGCTCATCAAAGAAGCAATTTGCATATCCTTGTCCTCTACAGTCTTTTTCAACTTGTTATAGCCTGGGTCATCTCATATGGGCCAATTGCTCTTCAAGTGTCCTAGTCTCAGTTGTTAACACTTGCATGGCTACTGTATAAGAAGAGTCATAAGTTTTGACAACATATTTGGGATTTCATCCTTTTGACCATCTGGTGGTGATCCTATATAAAAGGTGGTGCTTGAATAAGAGTTGGCATTTGAGACATGATATGGTGCTCGGTTCGTTGACTCTTTGGAATTTGGCAAACACTTTTCTGTATGACTAAAAACACGACCTTTTGACCCTAACGAGGCCAAGGTGATAACTGGCTAGTATTTGGGGAGAACTTCACGCTTTTGAGTTTGGTGAGGCATGATAAATTGATCTTGAGTTGAAGACATGGCCTTCGCCTTGCTTCAGGTGACAAAACCAGTAGAGTCGCTACTTGTCGAAGAAACATTGGTAGCCTTCTTGTTCCTATTGACTGGAGCGACTTGGATCTTCTTGGAAGACATTTTTTAGAAATGACGTTGGTATTTGAGTTTTGGAGAAAAAGATGAGAGACATAGATTATCCCACCGGGCGTGCCGAATTTGTAATCACAATTCCTATAAAATTAAATTAACAAGAACACGTGTACAAAGTAAATGATTTCTTTTATGATTTAGGGTTACGGTTACAATCTTTGTTTTTCGCTCTTTACAAGTAAAGATTTCTCTAATCCGAAATATAAGTATTGATTCAAGGGTGATAAACACTTGATCTTGAACAATATAGGGTGTTGAGAGAACTGGCTCTTGAGCTTGGCTTAATGGCTTTCTCCATAATTTGATGAAGTGTGTGGAAAGAGAATTTCTGAGTCTTCTAGGAATTTGCTTTGGACAAAAAGATGTACTCTTTTGTTGTGAAGCCATGTATTTATAGGCACTGCAGGCTTGGATTTGGCCATGATTTAGGAATTTGGTCTAAGTCTCTAAAATTTAATTTTATAATAGGCCTAATAAGGTTTAATTTTCATTATTCAAAAATTTGTAAATCAATTGGACTAATTTATATCAAATCCCACAATTTAATGTAATTAACAAGACCTACCGAATATTGCCATTTATTACTTATGGGCCCATTTTGTTGAAATAGTCACACGCCACATATTGTAATTTCATAAGCCACGTAATCCATGTATATTTGATTTATGAACCACCCAACAATTGTAAGTGATTTTTCTATCATCGAAATTCATGTATCTACAACTGTTATTCAGTTATAACCAATAATCATGTGAAGATGATAATTATACAAAATTTCACATTACATGTTATGTGTGAGAAATTAATATATTAATAGAAGAAATTAATACACACAAACTCAAAGAAAACACGATCAAATGCACTCCAAATTTTATTACTCTTTTTACCTGGCCACCGTTTTGTCACCGAGTGACAAGACTTTCATTCATACATAATTTTCTTCATAATCAATTATACTATTAAGTATCAATTATTATTCAAATATTTGGTGACATGCCAGTTTTTAATTTATTGAAATTTAATAAAATACTGACATATCAGTTGAGATTTATTAAGTCAAAATAATATTGAGTGTTTAATAATTTTTTATAATCAAATGAGTCTTAGTTTTTTGTTTTTTCAAACATCAAATCGGTTTGGTTATTAATGGTCCTCCTACTATTTAATCAATTAAATGTCATCTCTCTTTTTTTTCTCAATATTACAAAAATTTTCGGAGTAAGTTTTTAAATAAATTGTTGATTATTAGGCTATGGACCCCATCCCTTATTGGGCTTGATGGGTGATGGCTCGTGAAGGTGTTGGTTGGTTGAGAGTTTTGACAGGCTATGAAGGTGGAGGGGTACAATTGCCCAATGAGAAAATTATCGAAAATTAAAAAAACAAAAATAGTTTTAATGAAAAAAGGGAGTGGGGACCCAAATTTGTCTGTCTACCGAGAGCCACGGATGGGTGACTTCACCAAAAACAAAGGTAACACATATCGATGTTTATAGGAGGCAAAGTTATTAAAAGCTTTGCATCATCTTTCAATATGCCCAAGATAATTGATTCTACTTTTTTCATGAAAAGGGCAAAAAGAAAAGGAAAAAAAAATTATACCTTTGTTTCTCACAAGCAATTGAAATATATATTTGTTAAGCTTTCAACCTTTTCCCCAACAACCACCCCTTTTGGTCGAAGAATAGAGTTCCAATCACTCATACTAATTAAATTTATAGAAATATTTCACTTTTTTTTTTTTAATTAAGGAAAAAAAAGGTAAAAGTTGAACTCTGGGCATAAATAAGATAAACTTAGTGTTGAACCACTAAAACAATAATTTTATTTTTCATGTAATTGGTAACCAAAAAAAATTTCTTTCTATCACTATAAACTTTTTTATGCGTATAGTTATTGTTCATTTACTCTTAGACGCCACAAAAAAGCTATCTTCTCTCTCATCAACTCTCCCTCTCTCAATCGAGTGTTTACCTCTATGTTTCATCATCAGAAATTAGTTCGGCATAAGATTGAGCTCACTTTGGATGCAAATTTTGTGTCTGTTTTGTTTTTGTTGCCTTTCGGTCCACAATGTCAAGTTAATGATTTTGCGTCTGATGCTCCTTCCTAGGCAAAGTCTTAAGAATTTGGTCTTTGTTAATTAGTTTTCAGATCTACTTATTGACAATTCATTTGTATGCTCGTAATTCTTTATTTAGTTGCGTAGGTGTTGTGCTAGATTGACTAGATATTGTAATGGCGAAAGACCTTTTAATTATTATTATATTTCATTATGTCCTAGAGGCCTTGAGTCTAACTTTCAAAAAGAAAAAGATTATTGTTCATAATGGCTTCTACATCAATAAAATGTTAAAATGATCAGCACTTATATAAGTTCTTGCAATGACATCAAACGTGGCCAGGTTTGATTATATTTTTTCAGTTTTTGAATTTTTTTGATTAATGATAAAAGAGAAAAAAATATGAGAGGTCGGCTGATAAAAGTGAAGAAGGGATAAAAAAAATAAAAAATACAGAATGGCTATGAAATAAAAACTAAAAGGAATCTAAACTATTTTTTAGCTCTTAGGATAATATTATGTATTCTTCTTGCTTTTTCTTCAACTTTCTCATTTTTTTTTTGTCTCTCTTCTGTTTGCATGTCTTAATTTCATATCTCTCATGTCTCTCTCTTCCCCTCTAACCACCTATTTGAGCATAAATGTTAGCACTTGGAACAATTCCACCAGTTGCATTAAGAACATTAGACCAGGCTATTTTATTATTACTTAAAAAAAATTATTTTATTTTACCCCGAAAAAATCTCTCACCGACACAGTCGTCTTTTGGTTTGTTTGTTTTTATTTTCAATTAATTTGAGGAGAGAAATTTGAATTTCAGATATCTTGAAATAATTAGTTGGTTCTTCTCACTCTGATATAGCAAAATATATAGTGTAGATTTTTGAGGAATATAACATTTATAATTCTTTTGGTCCGAGGAATAATTATGATTTGAAGGGTTCGTAGATGTACTTATTGTTGGTTGTTTCGCTGAATAAATTGATTTCAAATCATTCAAACGCATTGGTTGCACATGTGTTGCTCACAACCATTCAATCGTTTAATACATCTACCAGTGCTGTATAAATATATGTGATTAATTACTTATTGGTACGTACTGGACTTCATGTCTACTGCTAGCTAACTCATTGATGTCACATTGTCATTATGATGTATATATTTTTATGACCCATTCAACGATATACTTTTTTTACATGTTCCACTGTATAGTGTATATGCATATTACAAATTCACAAGGTATAAATTCATTTTCTATTTAGCTACACACACTCTTTGACTCATATATACATATAAATTAATAAGACTAAGAGAGAAAAAAAAAAGGGAGAAAATTTAAGCATTGTAATTGAAACCTTGGAGACATCTAAAACAAACAAAAATAAACAAATTTTGTATATTTCACATTAAATTAACTACTAGAAAAATTCCTTTCTATAATAGCGGGCTAAAAAATGCTATAAAAACCATTTTATAGTATGAAATTCTAAGTTAGGCCATATAGAAAGTTTTTAATTTTTATCAGATATAAGTTATAAAAATGCTAGAGTTATAGCATTTTATTATAATAGGTTATTTTTTATAGCATTTTTAGAAAAATGATATTACTTAATGCTATAAAAAGTATATTTTTAAGTAATAAGAGCATTAATTAACAGATCCCATTCAAAGAGTTTCAAATCAACAAATTTTGGGTTATAGGTTCATATAGAAAACATCTAGATTCAAATATTAATTCCAAAAACTGAATCAACACACAGATCTCTCCAAGGATTGGGATTGAGTGTATATTTCACCCATTTAAAATAGTTAAATAGGGATTTTTATTTTTTATTTTTTTATGGCCCATGATTATTTCTTCTCTAGAGCTGGTTTTCCCTAGATTTTACCAAACCTTTTCTTAAATCTAGGGTTTCTTTCAGTGTTAATGTTGTGCTGGTTGAGAGAGAGAATCCCACATCAGAATTAAAATTGACCTTGTATAGTGGTTTATAATTAAGATGTTGGGTATCTTCACACATTGCCACTTAGGTTTGAGTTAGATGCTCTAATTTTCTTCATGGTATAAAATCAAGCAATCCACATGGGCCAAATGGCACATACCCAACATATGTTGTCCAAATATTTGACTTCAGTGATGTCACACGTGAAAGGGAGTGTTGAGAAGAGAGAATCCCACACTAGGAAATTAAGGCATTGCTTAGTGGTTTATAATTAAGGTCTTGGGCAATTAATTTTCGATTGGATGCTTCTTTCAATGCTATGGATCTTGACATGGACTTTGAGTTGGTGTCTATCTTTGGGAGATGTCGTTTGCATGAGTTGGAGAAAAAAGATCGTGGTAGGAAAGGAGGTCTGGGAAAGTGCTGGGACTTGAGGGTTAGCCTCTTGGGGCAGCTTTTGGCTTTGCAAAACTTCATGGAGATTGCTCGTTTAAATATGGTGGTTGGATTCATGCGCCAATTTTTTGACATTTTAGCTTGGGGAATAAAGAGGGGAGGGAATTTGTGCCTCCACCTAGAAAAACTGGTTCATTGGTTCATGCGCCAATCAAATGACATGAAGGTTCAAGTCGAGTCCATAAGAATTGTATATAGGCTTCAGTTAGAGTTTTGTTTTCTTTGATTGGTGAATGCAGTCTATGTAACTTCCATGAAAAGAAATTTAATTTCAGTTTCAAAACTCATCATGGTCTGATTTCTTTTTGAATTCAGTAAAAGTGGTTATAGTCAGTTTCAATCTTTTGTAACTTCGAGAAAAAACATTTTCTTTTTAATGAAAATTCTCTTATGCTTTGACATAAACGATTAGGGCCATTTCAAAAGAAAGTATAGAATGTTTAATAAAAGATGACATTCTTCAATTCATCCACTTAATTTCACAGATTGAAGTGTTTGTATTGACTGTATACAAAGAAAAATGACTGATTCTCAAAAGTAAGGTTTTAATCTTTGTCACATCTTTTAGAAATCATAGTGGCACTTTTCCTAAAATTATATATTAGTGAACATCGTTATTTGTTATTTCTCAAGTTCTTGCTATACAAACGTTCTTGATTTATGAAAAAATAAATTGCTTTTAAGGTTTTTAAGTGAGTTAAAATCAGTTAGATATGGCAGGTATATGATGTGAGTCGCAATACAGGTGCCTTTGTTGTTTTTCTTCAAGAGTGTGGTATAGTTGCTCATGAAACTAGTCTTGGAATGCATAAACAAAATAAGAGTTGTAAACTTGACACCAAAAACCCTAGCAGCCACACCAAAAAAAAAAAAAAAAAAAANAAAAAAAAAAAAAGAAGCTCTCTTCTCTGTCTTCAACTATCCTTCTCTTAGCTGAGTTTTCCAGGAGTGGAGGCGCTGGCCCTTGTGTATCTCATAGGCCTGCCCCTCTTCCTGCTTTTGCTTTCTATGATTTTGGTATGACATTAATTCGTCATACTCTCCTCCCTCGATGTGAGAGTTTTTCCAACTCTCTATGTGAGAGCTCTGTTTTTTTTTTTTTATTTGCTTTCTATGATTTTGGTATGACATTAATTCGGCATACTCTCCTCCCTCGATGTGAGAGTTTTTCCAACTCTCTATGTGAGAGCTCTGTTTTTTTTTTTTGTCCTTCTGTGTGTTGTTTGGGCGGTGTTCTCCTCCACCCTTTCTTTGATAATAATGGTGGCGGTTTGAGGTTGGCTTTTCAAAAATATGCGGCGGCTTTCAACTCTCCCCTCTGGTTTCTATTTACTTTTGTTTCCTGTCGTTTCTTTGGATCTTCGCATTTTGCTTATCAATCCCCCAAATAGCTTTCTAGGCCACCTTGAGTGTTTAACAGACATCATCCTAAATATGACGAGCTTGTTTGCTCGGCTTATGGCATACTATCAACTAGGGATGGCAACGGGGCGGGTCCGCCCAATCGAATATACGAGGTCCTCGTCGGGTATACGAGGACCTGTGTATTAATTTTTCTTCTTATTAAAATGATACTAAATCAACACATATATATAATATAGTATAAATAAAATACACTAACAATCTAATATACACATATTACATTAAAACATCATTAAATTGTGTAATAACACTATTTAATTCAAAAAATAAAAATAAAAATTATAGCATAAAATTTGAAATATAATTATAAAATTAATATTATATAATATATTTATTAAGTTAAACGAGTATATGAGACGGGGCAAGGCGGGGAGGGGAGTGGTATTACCATACCCACTTAATCGGAGCGGGCTCCATGAGATTGGCGGGGACGAAGATTATTGCCATACCTACTATCAACAAAAGAAAAGGCCTGGGATCATCTCGTGCGACTATAGTCATCCGTTATCGGGAAGTGCGAATCTGAGCATCATCATAATTCATAAGGTAGTGTGCTTGCAGGGCTAAGTTATTCTCATTCAAAACTATGTTTTTCGACATACCAATCGTTGCAACTGCTCTTTGTTTTTTACTTTATGAGACAATTGTAATCTTGTTAAATGGATCATTATTAGTTTTTTCTAAGATGCTCTACCAGATAAATTATGTATTTTTGATTGAGTTATATAAATCGTTTCTTAAAAATAAAATAAAAACTAAATAGGGTTGTAGAAAACTGTAATTGCACTCTAAAGGACTTGCTAAGAAGTATGATGAGGAATTCCACCTTACCTAAATTTTTGTGAGTATGAGACACGTAAGGCTTTGACGTGTGATATGGACAAATGTTTCGAAACTAAAATTGTATACCTATGAATGCTTTTCGATAATACAAAGTTTCGTAAAATGCACATACATATATATGGAAGGAAAATGATTGTATCTTAAATTTTGAGGAAATAGTAGTTACTATATATCTTAGTTGATACTTACAATTTACAAGGGCATTAATTACGACCTTTTTGGGATGAGAGAGGCTTCGAGGTAGGGGGCTTTTGCTTATTCTGAAAATAAAAAATATTTTATTGGGTCTGTGGTTTTAACAGAATTTGGACTCTGCTCATAATTATCTCAAGTTTTCAAGGCCCATAAATTTTATTAGGATTTCCACAAAATACGAAAAATTAAGGATTTAATAGAATGGGACCTTAGCAAATGGCATGGGTTCCAACGCAAAGGTCTTGCTTTACCAGTACACCAAATTTGATTATCATCTATGTTTTCTTTCTTTTTTTCAATATTATGAGCAGAAATTTAAATTTGAAATATTTCTAATATTGTTAAGAGAAATATTATTAAATAAGTTTTTGGGGTAAATTCAAGTAACGGGGCTCAGTGAAATAATAAGTTAAGATTATGATATGTCTTAAGTTTGATTTTCTCTGGTGTAACAAAAAAAATCATGAGATTATTAAGTGATTAATGATTATCATGTATTTTGGTTACATGATTATTTTTTCACTTGATAATTAAATATATTGTTTGGTAGGTATCAAATTCAGATCCTCTACTCCTAAATATTGTCACTAATTAAAACTCAAAAGAGAAAATAAAAATTGTTGGCACATTTAGAAATTTTGTACGCCAGACATGCCCTGTTGTTGGGTCTCACAGAATGTCATCACAAGGCACAAAGAAGGTGTGATAAGATGTGCTTGTAAATTTGGGACTGTCAAAAATTGACTCTTTTTCTTAACCCAGAGCCTAACCCTGTCTGTAATACACGTGGGTGGTGACCAGAGCGCAAGGGAAGGGAGTGTTTTTGAGGGTTATAGGCTACGGCTCTTAATTTTATCACTTGAAAAGACATAACTACCCTTTCCAAAACCCATTTTTCTATACCTTCCATTGATGGAGAGTTGGAGTGGTAAATTTGACTTTCCCACTGCCCCTCACATATATAGCATATGAGACCATATCCCTACAAACTGACCACAACCATGTAGCTTGAAATTAATTTCTTCTGCCCAGATATAAAAGCCAAATTAAATGAGAATGTTTGGGTTTAAAGTTAAACAAAGAAGAATGAAGCCATATTTGGAAATTAAAGTTTTTCATGATGATGATGATGATTGTGGTAAAAATAGAGACAATTAACTGAACCCTAGGATGTGGAAATTAGTGTTCAATCATGTGGGTTTTTGTGTGTGTGTGTGTGTGTGTGTATAATCAAGAAAGTGTTCAATTTAGGGTTTGTGAAAAGGAGAAAGACTGTGTTTGCGTGTGTAGGTTAGAAAAGGTAATTATAAGTATGAGTTGTTGAGGGGCATATGCACACGTTAAAGTTCATTTACACTCAAATTTTTTGCTTCCTTTTGCCTTTCTCCTCTAAAGAAAAGTTCATTTATATATTATACACAATGCCACAAATCAGTGTAAAAGTTAATTGTGCAAATAAAGAAAAATAAAAAAAGAAGAAGAAAGAGGTGTAGTAGTAATAAAAAGAATCAAGTGAATATAAAAAATAAAAATAAAAAAAGTCTCAAAACTTATTTACTTTTTTTTTCTTTCTATCCCTTTATCTTACTTTCTCACCCTAGTACCCTACCCCACGTCCACAAAAGAAACACATCCTCTCTCTCTCTCTCTCTCTCTCTCTCTCTCTCTCTCTCTCTCTCTCTCTCTCTCTCTCGCTATAGCCCCTCAAGTGTCATTTTCTCACATATACTTCACACAAAAGAAACAACCATTCACTTCATACCTTGTCATTTCTTCTCTCCTCTTTCTCTTGCTCTCTCTCTCATCTAATCTCCAATCTCTGCAACTACTCCCTCAAATTGATCAAAACCCATCTAGAAAATAAAGAAAAGGAAAAAAAACCCAGAAATCCTAACACCTGAAAATCCATTACCCATATCATTCAGATCACCAAAAAGTCCATGCCTAGCCTGCAGGCTCATATATATATTAATTTCTGATTTTGTGCTTGATAGCTAGCAAGCAAGCTCATCCTACACACAACCAACAAGAAGCTAGGTGGTGCTAACAGGAAGGAGGGAGCTGAGAGTTGTACAAGATGGAGCTATTCCCTGCACAACCAGATTTATCTCTCCAAATTAGCCCTCCTGCAGACACCAAACCCACATCAAGTTGGAGGAGAAGTGCACAAGAGGAAGTGGATTTGGGGTTTTGGAGGAGAGCTTTGGACTCCAGACACTCCATCTCCTCCTCAATGGCAAAACCTGACTCCTGCTTCGACCTCTCGTTGTCGAATCCACGCCTTTCTGATCATCACTCCAACTCTACCCACCATAATCATCACCTCCCAAATGGTAGTGGTAATGGTAATCTTCTCTATGGCTTTCAACAAACACAGTTCCCAGTACTCCCCCAACATCATCAACATAATCATCATCACAATAATCATCAGCAGCACCCACTATTTCAGCAGCAACAACAACAAGTAGAGCAACAACAACAACAAGGGCTTATAAGCCAAGAGCTTGGGTTCTTGAGACCCATCAGAGGAATTCCAGTGTATCAAAACCCTCCCCCCTTCCCATTTTCACAAAAGCCTTTGGACATGATGATGATGAGTAGCAGCAATAATTGCTTATCTTCAAATTCTACCACCACCACAAGCACTAGTTCAAGCCCATTTCAGGCCCATCAAGGCCTGATACGATCGAGGTTTTTGTCGCGCTTTCCGGCCAAGCGTAGCATGAGAGCTCCTCGGATGCGGTGGACTACTACTCTTCATGCTCGCTTTGTTCACGCTGTTGAGCTATTGGGTGGCCATGAAAGTGAGTATTCATTCATTTTTGATTTCTTTCTTCTTTATTCTTTAACTATAAGCCCTTTTTGTAGTCTTACACCATAGCTCTCTCTCTTCATCTTCTTTTCTTTATGGTCAGTCTTGTTCAATTACAAAAAAAGAAAATGGTGGAAAAGAGGTTGACTTATCATGATCTTTTCTCTACTATACTAGTATATTATATATATTAATCTCCTTAAATTTTTTTTTGTGTTGTGGGTATAGGGGCTACACCCAAGTCAGTTCTTGAGCTCATGGATGTCAAAGATCTCACCCTGGCACATGTTAAATCTCATTTACAGGTGAGGTAGCTAGCTAGCTTGCTTGTAATTCAATTCGATCTCACTTAAAATCTTGCAGATTAATTAAGTAACTGTGTGTGTACGATCTCTCTGTGTGAATTGAGTTAAATTAATTTCTTGTTTATGATTGTAGCTGTTGAAGTATTGCTGGTAGTCTTAATTTAATTGCATTAAATTACATTACAGGGATTCGATTGGATTGAAGGTTTTAATAATAATAATAATATATATTGCATATATTATTAATATTATTAAGTTCCACTAAATGCAAATTCCAATGGTTTCCCTGCAGAGGGGGTCTCAAAATTAATCCTTAATTAGCACTTTGTTTTTTCTTCTACTAGATCTGATGCTTCTGCTTCTGCTTCTCCTTCTGTTTCTGCTTCTGCACCCTAATAAACAGCTTTTTGCTTGGAACAATGAACCCCCCAACTTAAAGAAAAAATCAATGCTTTCTATCTCTCTCTCTAGCCTTCCTTCTAGCAGAGAGAGAGAGAGAGAGTGAGAGAGAGAGAGAGAGTACTATTATGTATCGATTTCAGAGATCGAGTAAGACAAAGCCCAAGGAATTCAAAATGAGTCGGATAGCCAAGCCGATGAGGACAACAAGCTTACAGTACTCGATCTATTATTATACAAATATAATATGTATAGCATTAAACAATTATATATTGGGTATATAAATATATATTTATTTTTAATTGCCTAGCTTGCAGAGAAAAACAAATAAACAAGTACAGAACACCATCATTTCTCAATGATATCTTCATCAGATATGGGTTCACCTCAGCTGGGTTAACTAACCATACCTTCATAACCATGGTTAAACATTTGTATGTATGTGTATACAGCATGCATACACAGACTTGCATACATGAATAATGCACATCATTCCATATCAATGTCTCTGTATGTCCTTGCACTGTATATCTCAGACATGTCTAGAACAAAAACAAACTGTACAAATCTCTCTCTCTCTCTCTCTCTCTATATATATATATAATTGATTCTAATATGGGATTATATTAATTATTAATATATATACATATTTCATCGCAGATGTATCGGACGGTCAAAACCACCGACAAAGCAGCGGCTTCTTCAGGTAAATTATTATTAATTCCGACACTTTAATTAATTTCCAGTTTCATAATTATTTTATAATTTATTTGAAATTTAAAATTAATTATTTGGTTTGTTATATTAATCTTTGGAATGAATTTATGTACAGGACAATCTGATGTATATGAAAATGCATCATCAGGGGATACAACTGAAGATATAATGTTTGACATTCAGAACCCAAGAAGGTCGTCTGAGCAGGGAAGACCAACTACTGCTCAAGATAAGGAGTACTACGGCCTCTGGAGCAATTCTTCAAGGTCTGAATTAAATCTTTTTTAATTTCAAGTTTTTTCTTTTTCAAATTCGATCTGCATGTAATGTATATGTGGCTGGTTTGTTTAACTTTTTAGCTAATACAAAACACAAAAAGTTTCCTGGCCAAAAAAAAAAACACAAAAAGTTCACTAGTTGGTTTCTGATGAGAATATTAATCAATTTCAAGAAATGATTTGAAATTAATCACTAATAAGTCCCATTTCCTCATAATAAGGACGGTCAATACTCAACATTGCAATTTAAATATATATATATAGGGGTTAAAGGATTTTTTAAATAAGCTTATTTAAAAAATCTCTAGTGGGATTCATTCCACATTGTATTTTGATGATTAGAAGTCTAATTTTTTGATCTCCATTAAAGGATCATTTTTGTAAAAAATTAGTTTAATCTGAAACCATTTAACTATTGATTAAATTATCGTCATTTTAAGTGTTGATCAAAAATATTATGTTCGTCTATATATTTGCTCAATATTTGATAGTTTAATAATTTTTGATTTGTCTAATTATTTGTAAAAATATTTGAATATAGACTTAAAAATAGACGGTTTGAATATTTAAAATACTATATTGGATGGGGCACATATATTAGAGATCCCATAAATAGATTTCCTTAATGGAAGAAGCCTATAAATGTATCTTATTGCAATTAGGATTGAAACAAGTAAAAACAAAATAAGTAGAGAATATTCTCTATGTATGTCCAAATCCATTTCGCTAATTACTAAACACAGTATATATTGAAACATCTACACTATTTTATAAGGAGAGGCACTATTAGAATATAGTGAAATTTTGAAAGATTCAAAAATGCCCTTTGTTTTATAAAACAAATTAATAGGAAAGAGAAAAATAGAAAAAATCACATGAATTTTTTTAAAATAACTGGGTATGCAGTTCTACCAGGTGATCAACTTCTTCTTTTTTTAATTTTAACTGTTTTATTTCACTATAATTTTTATTTGTAAAAATTCTTATATATGTCAAGAAATTAGTATATTTATATGCATATCTTTTTTGTGGTGTAATTTTTCTTCTTTTCTGTTCTGTACGAACAATATTAGACATTGTTCTTTAATAACTAAATCTTGCCATTGAATTGGAATGTTCTTGTCAATTTAATATGTTGGTCCAATTAAAACTTTTATTAATTTGTTAGCAATGAGAGCTTGTGTGGCCTAGGTTGTAGGTAGTGCATGTCTAATTGTTTAAACATTACATGACATACATCTCTCTCTCTCTCACCACATACACACATATTCATATATATATATATATATATATATATATATATATATATATAAGACAGTACATATTCTTACATGCATGCATGCATGCAAGAAATCACAAAAAGAATAAGAAATGATGATTTCATGATCACTATATATGCTTTGTTCTATATATGTGTCAGCTGTCCACAGACATGAACATATATGTACACTACCACTGAAACTCCATGATGGGGTAATTATAATCTCCTCATCATCATCTTCATCAGGTGGGTGAAAAGGAAGTAAAAAGAAACCCACCCACACCTTCCTTCAATTCCAATAAATGGGATATATATAGAATGGGGCTCTCATATGACAAAATCCACCTCAAAGATGGAGATATCTCTTTCCTTTGGATTTTGTGGGGCTTAGATATTAGGGCTATTAAATGGGGCCTACAATTGGAAAACTTAGTATCAAAGAAAAACCTTGTGAGATGGACCCATTAGTAGAAATCTTTGTGCCAAAGCTATATGCCCTTTGAAACTTCCCTTCCTTGTAGTCTGTTAAGCTACATTGTGTGATGGGCTGGCTCTAGCTATATCACATGGGTCTGGGTGTGTTTGATCAACTTTATTTCAATCAATTTGAACCAAAAAAAAAAAACTTTATTCCAATCAGCACAAAATGTATAAAGTGAGAGAGAGAGAGAGAGAGAGAGAAAGAGTAGCTATAAACAAGACAGAAAAGATTGCTTTCTTTTCTCAGTTTGCTTTTTCTTCTGCATGGCTTCCACTGATGGAAAATATTCTCTCAATTTGTTGGTTTGTAGCAGAGAAGCTTGGTTGCATGGAAAATCAAAGGATTCTGGAGGAGGAAATCTACCATCGCTTGAGGTACCAATTAATTTTCAAAATTTGTTTCCCAAAATAACCTTGCATTTGAAATTGCTTTACATATTATTTATATATATATTATTACATGTCATGGGAATATATATATAAAGGTAATTCTGGTTCATCTTTCTTCATCAAGTCGTGCACATTACAGTTTATAGGAGGAGAAAAGGGAAAGGCTAGCTTTTCAAAAGCTGCTTCCCTTAAAACACTGAAGGGTTAATTCAGTCAATTTCAAATGTCCCAGGTGAAAAAAAGTTCTTGTGATATGTAGAAAGCTTCTTTCTTTTAGATTTTTTTCCATATAAATTTCTTTTTCATTGGGGAAGAAAAAAGGAGGGAAAAAGGCCTTTTGTCCATAAAATTACAATATCTCTCATTTTCCTATATAAATACAATAAACAACTTCCTATGTACCCTACAGTCTATATATATATATATATATAGACCCAAAACCTAACCCATTTGACTAACCAAGCCCATAGGTTGATCGAGAGAGAGATTATAGTGTGAGACCAATTATAAATATATATATATATAGCATAGTCAAATGCATCACATGCATGAAGCCCCAGGCCAATAAATTTATTTATATGAATGAATGAATGAATGAAGATACATATATGTTAGCTAGGGAATGGGAATAATATTGCAGTTGTGTGCAGGCTTTCTATTGTACTGATGTTATAAATATTCAATTATTCCCCCATCTGATCAGTCAAATATTGTCCTTTGATTCCCGCCCTCACAGTTCACACAATTGTTACGCTACTGACTACTCACCTCTGGCTAGCTCTCTTTTATTTTTCTGTGATATCTGTACTTTTATGTGTGTGAAACTGTATATTTGTAAATATAAATATATAATATATTTTTTGTTTTTTGTTTCAGAAGGAGATGATGGATCCAAAAGGGTTAAGCTATGAGAGAATATCATCAGATGTAAGCAGCTCCTCAACAAGCCCCAGGAAGCCAAATTTGGAGTTCACTTTGGGGAGGCCACATATTTGATCTTTTATATAGCAAACCATGCAGCTAATCTTCTTCTTCTTCTTCTTTAATTTAATTAATTACTACTATATACGAATATAGTAGTGATTATTTTTATAAATTGATCATGGTTAATTATATATGATATAAATATTGTTGTCTAGCTCTAAGTGGGGGCTTGGGGGATGAGAAGAATCAGGTGCCCGCTGAGAAAATCAGAGGAGGAAAAGAAAGGAAAAAGAAAGAAAGAAAGAAAGAAAGAACGAAAGAAAGAAAGAAAAGAAAAGAGAGAGAAAAAGAAAAGTAAAAAGGAGAGAGCTAAAGAAAGACAAGGAGACAAGAGAAAGGCAGAAAGCAACAAAAGGAGATGGGAAAAAAGCATGTCCTAATTCCTATCAACTACTGCAGTGAGATCCCAATCAACATAACAACATATTTTAATATTCATTCCTACCTACGTAAATATATGAAATCTAATTGATTTTGTATGTTTTTGTTTTTTGCACTCAGAGAGAGAAAGAGATGAGAGAGAGAGAGAGAGAGAGAGAGCTTTTTTTTTTGGCCAGGGAGAGAGAGAGAGAGCTTTAACCATCTTAAAGTATGAAGTGATCCTTGGTAATTGTAATGGAGCACTTTACATTTATGAAATATTTTTATTTTTATTTTTTCTTACCAAAGGGTCCAAAGGTGTTGGGCTCTCAATTCATTCGTAGGCACTACTGTCACATGCCTTACACTTTATGGACAAACGGAAAGAAAGAATTGAGAATATAAACAAAAAAAGGCTGAGAAGTAAATATATAAGAAAAGTAAGAACGGAAAAAGGAAATATCTAGAACACCTTTTTATGGTATAGAATTTTATATTTTAGGGTATAAAATGATCGTTCGTGATGAAAATTTAAAATCTAACCGAGAAACAGGAGCTGAAAACCATGAGAATTAGCCAACGAGTGAGTCTCACTCGATTGATTATTTGTACCCTAAATTATTAAAACATGCCAAGAATTATGAAAAAAGGCATGGGTTTTAGGTAAAGAGTATATGAAAAAACTTATAACTTGTTGGCTGAAAACTTTTAACTAAAGGTAGGGTATAGGTTTCGGGTCTATGTTATAAGTTTAGGATATATGTATATTTAAAATGTACCAACCAACGCAGTGATTCAATTGAAATGTACTAATCTATACGTTTTTTCCCTAGTCTTTTTAATTGTTACTTTTTCCATTTTGTAGACTAATGTATTTTTATTTGAGTTTTTGCACGTGAATGATTGTGAGATTTCTTTAAATCCCCTAGAATCTGAGATTCAAATAAATCCCTTAAATAAAAGGATTTAAGTCTCATTGATTTTAGATAATATAAGGGGAAATTTTGGAATACAAAATGCTAATGTGGCAGCCGGACAATATTTTTGAACCTAAATAATTATTATAAACTAATATCATATGATATTTGTAACGCCCCAAATTTCAGCATATGGTAAATTTGCCACTTAAATTTTTCAACCTTTATAAGGTTTGTTTGGAGAAATTAGAGATATTCTTTAACTTTGTTTTAACTAATTTAGACCTTTGGTTGTGGTTCTATAGTTTAGTTGTGTGGAAGTGAATTTTTGTAAAAGGAATTCAAGAGTTTTCTAGGGACATATGACCTAAAAGGAAAGATCATCACAAGATCTTGGTGAACAAAACTTTTGACTAAGTTGTTTTTTGTAGGACACTAGGTACACTAATTACTGATAAATTTCTTTGTAATGTGACAAGAAGCAGGATGGACTTAATATGGACAGCATGCATAAGTGTGAATAGCATTAGATTCCAGGTAGGGGGATTTATCCTACATTTTTTACTATGGACTCTTGTATGTGTGTGTTGTCTTTAAATTGTTATAACATGTTATTATTGTGATGATGGGTCTGAGAGTAACTAAGGGTTACAATAATGACCATAGATTCAATTCCCTAAAACTTCTAAAAGTAACATTGTTATGGAGGGTTTAGAGAAACACTACATTGATACGTACATTGGGTCTAGCTACCCATAATTCATCGGTGGCAACTGGTATAGTTATTCAATTGAGAGTTCCTACCTCTATTGACCATGGCACTCTCACTATGGGAACCATACGTTTTATGGCTAGCCGTAGTTGTACCAAACGTGTATCGACCATCATGTATGAATGATTTATTATGAATTTTCATGCTATGTGCAAGCTGAGTCACAAGGATTTTTGAAAGGATTCTCAAAGGGAAGGTTTGAATGACTTATTTTGGATGTTTTAAGGATCCATCAGAAAATAATTTCCATTATGTTTTACATTAGTTTTGTAGTTTTCAAACTAACTAAGGTCTTCTCATGAGAAGTTATGATCGTATGTAATGCTTACCCTTTACATTTGTTTTGTTCCTTATTTATTGGATGTTTTTATAAGTATGGAGCATGTTAAAAATACGAACTTGGATGAGGTTGAGCAAAGCAGCATCATGGGACTTACCTCAACTTCCAAGAGTTAATTTGTGATTATGTTTAATTGTTTTCTCGTGTTGAGTATGCTTTTTATTATTTTTCCTCCATTGTTTGGATGTGAGTTTGTGCTAGTTACGTTTATATTACTTGTTGCATAGTTTTAGTAACTTTATTTTACTCTTGCTATGTATATCTAATTTTATTAATTCTTCAAGGTTGCAATGAACTACCATAACCTTGGAGGTTGATTTTATAAAGAAGGTTTATTTTTACTTCCCATGTTTTCCCTATTATTATATATCTCTGATCCAACCCGTAATAAACCAAAATGACTTAACCTACCTTGTGTGTCTTAGGGAATTAACACTAGGTTATTGATGTTAATCTCTATGGGCATCCGAGGTAAGTGCCACTGTTGCATACCACGCTTTGGAATGTGACAATATTAATATGATATTAGTCGAATAGGGGTCTATAAAATGGACCAACCACTGGACTTAGCATTAAAATTAAAAAAAAAATCTAATTACATGAAAAAATTTATCATATAGTAGTCCATAAATCTAATTGGGTCGGTTTGGGCCATTATCGGTCAAACAACCAACCCACCCGACCAACTCAGATTGATGGATTCTCAAAATTATTATCGGTCCGATGTTGCTCAGTGGCAACCAATTTTGGCAGTTGATGCTCGGGTCGGTTATGGGTGGCAACCGACATGTTAAGCAATGCTATTTTTGTCAAACACCATGGTTGAGAATCAAAACCCCATCCTTCATCCATAAAAAATACATAGTAAGCACATCCTAAGGTGCTACCAAGTATCACTACTGGAGAAATAATTGAAATAATTAGCAGAGAACTCATAGTTGCATCTTCCAACCCCCCAACCTTGGCTATTGTGCCATTCACTTTTTAAGTCAAATTCTCCAAATTGATCTACCAAAATCAAAATCTCCAAATTATTAAAAACACTAAATTCATTGATTGTAAGTAGAAATTAAATTGGAGAAAAGTCAAATAAACTTGAAATTAGGCATACCCAAATCTAATGGGAGGTTGAGAACAGAGTTGGGGTGGAGCGCAGGTAAGTGATCATGAGACTATGAGAGTTAAGAGAAGATGATCAGAGAGTGTGAGAATAAAAGAAAGAGAGACCAAAAGGTGTGGGGGAGAAGATGATGGTACGGTGGTGGAGGCGTGGTGGCGGCATAGTGGTGATTCCGTGATGGTGTTAAGCTGAGAAAGACGAAGAGTTGACTTAAGAGAAGATAGTTTTCGAGGAGATGAGGAGAGACTGAGTGAGGTCTGAGGTGAGTTTGTGACTGTGAGGCTAATGGACTAATGGGTTTTGGGACACTTCAAAAAATAGCCATTAATTAGACCCAATGGCCCATTATTTGATTAATTAATTGTTGATTGCTTAGGTCGAGTCGGGTCGAGCAATCAACTTTTACAGAATTTAACAACCACCAATCAACCCACCTCTACACGGGTTTGTTGGAATTATCAGCCAGACTTTGGTGGGTTAATTTTCGGTTGCATATAATTAGAAAAAGGGAAAAGATTTTGGAACTCAAATTTTGTGCCTTAAATGTGCCTCAATATGATGTGGCAAAATTAAATAGTCAACATCAACATTTAATTTTTTGATAATTATACTTATCACTATATCAAATTAAAATTATTTTTATTGAAAGACTATCTTATCCCTCCAAAATTTAATGTCCCTAATTCATCTGGATCATGATTCTTTGCCTTTAGACAGTGTATTGTTCTTTGCCTTTTAAAAAATTTGAAGCATTCATTTAATCTAATGGTTTAGGATACATACACCACATAAACTAGGATAAGTCTTGTTTTTATTTTTTATTTTTAACTTAATAAATTGTTTTTTAATTAATCACGGACACTTGCTTCTTCTTCTTCTGCAACAACTACCATCTCCCACTAAAAGCTCTCATCATTATTTCTCCTCACATTGCCCAAATGGCCTTTGCTCTCCTAATAATTAACACTCAATTTTCATCCCAATACAACAATCTTGTGGTAAACATCGTCTTGCCAAATAGTTTTATGGGTCATAATTTGAAGGTTATACAATTGTTTCAAAACATGGTTATGCTAATTTTTGGTTTGTATAATTTTTTATGACTAGCTTTGGATTGGGTACCATATTCCCTTCTGTGAATTGTTTTTATCATGTTTACCTTCTACCTTTGTGGACGATCAATGTAAGACAGATTAACCAAAATATAAAAATAAAAATCGATAGACTTGATGATGAATTAATGATGAGATTTTCCCTTCTTTTATATGTTTCCTCGAACGATGATATTGATCAGAGAGCATAAATGTTCATAGCTAATGTTCGAAACCAAGAGGTTTATGTAAACTTATACCGTTATATGTATCACTTTTATTTGGTCAATTTACTGGCCTTATATAGGAGTTGGGAATCAAGAACAGATGAATATATAGCATCTCTTCATTCATGGAGGGAAGGATTTGGAAAGATGAATATATAGTTTTTTATATAGGAATAAAATCTTTTTTATTAATGGAGCATGCTATTTTAGTTTAGGAATAAAATCTTTTTTCATAAGGTTTTAAGAAAGGTTAAATAAGTCTTTCAATAGGCTTATGTGGCATCAAAATTAAATAATTTAATTGATATGGATATTACATGTCATTTAGACACAATTTTTTGAGGCCCTCTAGCATTCCCCTTAGAAAAATCCCACCCCTACTTAAATACATAAATTCTTTTTTAATTTATCCTTAAAACAAAACTTTTAAGAACTTAAAAAACTTGAAATTAATAAATATCTAATTAAAAATACACACAAACTACAAAGACCGAATGATCGTTTTTCTTGAAAAAAAAAATTTCCTGTTCTATGTTATTTCTCTTAATTTTTTTTTTCTTTTTTCTTTTTTTATGAAAGGCATCAAGCCAAATTATGGAAAATGTTACTCACATAGTAAAATATTAAGCTCAGTGAATGAAAGGCATCAAATTATTTCCAATGCTTTATATGTGGGTCCTTAAATTATTAGCTTCAACTTGCACCTAAACCCAAGTCCAATCACGGAACTTTTTAAAATTTCCTAAAATATGAATTCGTTCACCTTAAGAAAAGAAAGTTCATTCGAAAAAAGAGAACTCATTGTTTTTGTGTGTGAGATAATGCCAAAGTCCGAACATTCTTTAATTACTCCGGACGGGTTATTCGCATGATGATTACCTTTGTCGTTGAACTTTAAATTTTATAATAGGTTTTTTGACAAATCACCCACTTAGATTATAATTTAACTAAGAAGTCACCATTTAAATTAAAAATTGAATTAATCTGCCACCTGAGTCTTAAAAAATTTGTAATGTACCACCTCCTTTTAATTCCGACAATATTTTTGTTAAAATAAGGGTATTATAATCCTTTTCAAATTAGTTTTTTATTATTAATTATATAAATAATTAAATATAAAAAATGAAAAAATGAAAAAACAGAAAAATAAACCCAGCCACTCCCCACCACAAGCTTCCACTTTTATGCCCATGCCACATTTATAATAATATAATACTATAATTTATAATACTATAAAAATAAAGGTAATTAGTTTTACATTTTTAGTATAGAAATGTTTATAACTTTATAGCCTATTAGACTATTAGTTAAATAGTTAATAATTTACAACTTAATACTTAATCTTGACCAAAAAATAATTAACTTAATACTAATAAGTTAATAGTTATAGGTTTACTATTTAGACTTTAGGCCCTTAGGGTATAATATTTATAATTTTAAAGGATTAAAGGGTTTATGTAAATTATAGAAATGAATTATATCAAATTACTAATTAATTTAATATTATAGAAAAGTATTTACCATATTTTAAATTATAGATAATTATAAATGTATTAAAAAATAAAAAAACTTTAAAAAGTGTTTTATAAATATAAATTATAGGGTATATATCTTAAAATATATATTTTATTAATATATTGTATATGGTCTGTCTGGTCCAGTCTACCAGCGGTAAAGGTGTTTTGGGATTGGTTTCAGACATAAATTAGCTAGTCTGGTATGCATACCGAATGTCTTGTCTCAGTCTTCGGTCGATTTGGTCTTATTGGGTGTCGGTATGGCTGGTCTCGGTCCGATTTCAGTTTTTTGGTCAAACCGCCCCACTCCTACCACCCACCCTCCATCCCCCACTCCTCTCACCCATACCCACCCCTAG